>WEIS01058992.1:1058-15919 GCA_013389965.1 Todus mexicanus
AATGAGGGTGTCAGGAATTGAAGTCAGGAGTTAAGGGAATAAATAGTTTTGGAGCTGTCTGGCAAAGAAGTGGCTGAGATATTGACAAAAGTATATAATTTGATGAGAATAAACTGTTATACTGTGTGACAGCAGATATATTAACTATCTTTAAAAAACATGTTCATCATGATGCTAGGATTTCAGACAAGTGAAATTGACCTTAGTACCAAGACAATCCATACAGTCTTAAGATCAAAATTGTAACATTATTTTACAGACAGAAGTAAAAACAAAAAACCCCCTACAAAACAAAACCAAAACAAAACACAAAAGAAAACAAGGGTATTTTCTCCTGTAAAAAAATCAAACACCAAAACACGTCTATCTGACCTACTTGATGATGATGAATTGTGTCAAATAATTCTGCAGAAGGCCAAATTGTATAAAAAATATTGTTCTGTATAGACTTCCAATGTTTTATTCATTTTGTTATCACATCTTAGAGCAGTTAACAAATACTTAGGCAATGTCAAAACAGTTGTTTATACCACTGATGATTTATCATCCATTCTCCCTGTTGGGGTTCACAAAAGAGATCAAAATAATAATTACACAGTTCCATGTAAAGATTGGATTAATAACATAAGACTGTAAAATGTTAAAAAGAGACATATAAATAAAGCAACATTAAACCTAGCCCAAATGATTAAAGAGAAGATAAATCCTTGTTATTGTTTCTTTATTCTCAGGAAATGAAAATGAGTCTCTGAAAAAAAATTAAATGCCAAAAAACTATGCTAAAAGATACTAATTCCAATGTCATTTTGAATGTTTAATTTTATGTTTGCAGCTTTTAAACTGAACTGAATCTTCCAGCTCTTTCAGTACTTCTTGTCTCATGAACGCCAACATTGATTTTTGGTTTATGCCAAGTGGATCTCACCCAGCCAGAAATCAAAACGGAATTGACTCTCTGACCCAAATTAGAAAAACTAACAGGTACATAACATTAGGATAGGGATTATTGTGACCCAGCTATGATAGAAACACAGTTTTACCAGGCATCATCAAAAACATGTCCAAAGTTGTTGGCATCTTTTCTTAAGATATTGAACAAAGAGGCTATTAAGGAATTGAGACCTGTGCTATAAAACAAGCAACACTACTTGGAAAAATTAGTTTTGCCTTTAGCTTAGTTTGTTATGTCTTTCAACTCCAAGAGGAAACAATAAAACAGTGACCTCTGTATCACATCTATTATTGCCAATTTACTACTAAGTTAAAAAAGGTTGTATCTTTGTTGTTTATTTGATATCCTGATTTGATTCTTTATTTCTTTCTTAGCTGTGTTTAAATATTTGTGTGAATAAATCTTTATTTCACATTGTTAGTACAGGTAAAGCTAGTAAGAGTAACTGGTAGGAAATGGTGGCTTTTTAATGATAAGTACAGCATCTGATGCTACAAACGGACCTTATGGTCCCAAACAAAGACCTTCCTGTTCACTAACTCACTGAAATTCCTTTCCTCTTTATTTCAATTTCTGCATTACAGATATCCAAGAGGCTGAAAAATATTGCTGTTCTTTAAGAAGTGAAAAAGTATAGTTCTGCAGACATGTTTGAGGGAGACAGGGCTTGGCTTTATGACACAATTGTTAAAGTTTTCTGTGATGGTTTTTAACCTCTGGCGGCAGTTAAGCACCATACAGCCTTTTACCCAGAGCTTCCCCCACCCCTTCCCCACCCCCTGTTGGGGGGATGGGAAGGAGAATCAGGAAGAAAAAGGAGAGACTCCAGAGGCTGAGATACAGGCAGCTTAACAGCCCAATACAAAGAAAGAAATAATACACAAAAAAGGTAATAGGGGTCACAAGACTTACCTACATCTAAACCACAGATATGTCCCTGTACCACCTGCAGACTCAAGTGCCATTGGGGAGCTAATTGGAAACAGGTCCCAAACCCTACTCAGCCCTCCCCTTATACAGGGAGCACAACACATCTGGTATCCAATATCCCCTTGTCTGGTTGGATTGTTTACTCTAACTGTGGCCTTTCCCAGCTGCAGCCCCTTCCCAACTGACGAGGCCAGCAGCTGCTTGTGGGAATTAGCCCCAGCCCAGCTGAATCCAGGACATTCTCTTTGAGAGGTCATTCTCTAAAACACACTGGAAATACAGCACAGAAACTCAGTAAAGTGAATTTCTGCAAGAGGACAAAAGGAGAAGTCAAATCTGCTCTTTCCTAAATCAGACGGAAGTTATTAGTGAGATGCTGGTATTGCAAGCACTAGTGCTGTGTCCTCTATAACTTTTATTCATATTAATGAATTGGATAATGCCTTTGAAAGCAAGATTTCCATGCAATTCTAAATTAGGAAGAACAGTAAATAATGAGGAGCAATGCAGACAGTAATAGGACTAATAGATGACAAATGTAGTTCAATGCAGCTTAATGCAGAATAATGAATTTGGTAAAGAAAAAAAAAAGGAAAGAGGGAAAACATCACCTGCAAGCTCAAACCCACTCACAAAAGAACAAAACAAATGAAACAAAAAATTAAGGAAAATTTAGCTGTGGGCATTTTTTTTTTCCTAAAAGGAATCCTCCAACCTCAAGATCACCTGAGGATAAGAACACTGGTTGAAGTTTGGATGAGCTATATGGACGATATGGAAAAAAAGATGATGATTATCACACTTAAAGAGAAAATGTTGAGATTTCGTAGGTCTATTCTGGACTTCTCCATTTATTTTGGTCCCTAAACAGCCTGCCACCGAGTAAGCACATGCATCGATAGTTAAATTGATGTACAGGCAGTGACTTACAGAAGTTTGCGTTTTATTTTGCAGTTAGAGACACTGCTATTTTCAAACAGTTTCAATTCATTGTTTGTTGTTTGTCTTCAGGTAGCCTGGTAGCCATGGTTTCCAAAGGTTTCCTGTCAATGCTAAACTGTTGGAAGTTATTTTCATATGTATACGCAGTGGTTATACACCCCACTGCATATCTGCTTTCCAGAAGGCAATTCACAAGGGAGCAACAGTTTTCCTTTTATTAAGTTTATTCACATGCCTTTTAAAAAACATCTATATGAATAGCTATTTATAATTAATCTTTTCAAGTTACTATTATAATGTTAACTTCTCCAGTACTGGAAAATTGGTGTTAACATCAGTGATTTAGACTTGCCAGTTCTCAGATGTTAGCAACTGAGAGCATTTAATCAGAAAGTTGCTTGGTGTGTTGATGTAACATTGAGATTCATGGTTCTCCTCTGAATCATAAAACAATTTGGAAAGCACCACTGTATTGTAAAACATGATCTTTATCACAAGTAACTGAGATGTAGCTTCTCTGTATTATGATATTGTTATGATATGGACATTCAAAGCTCTAACGCAGTGCATCACTTTAGTATATGCCTAATATTAAGCATCTGAGCATTTTTTTTTCTGTACATATCATTGTGCAGTTTCTTAAAGAATTAGTGTTCCTCAATTGATTTTAATTCTTTTGATGTGTCCTTTTAGAGAGTCACCCATTTGATTAGGTAAATGCTTTGTTTTCTCAAGCTTTCTTTTTCATTGTTATTCCTTCCTGACGGGAGATTATGAATAGGACTTCATTATTCCTCTTTCCTTAAAAATCTTGGTTTAGCTTTTTGCCCCAGGGCTTCCACTTTGTACACTAACAATGTTAATTGCATAGCATTAACGGTTTTTTTCAAAACCAAAATAAGTATACTTACCACTCTGAAAGACTAATTTTTTGCTTTTCTGCAAATGTATTTATTATTGGAATATTTGCATGTAGTTTTTCTTCTTAAGAAAACACTTTTGTTTATTATAAAAATTATTTTTCACTTTCTATTGCCTTTTTTACTTGTTTTTTCTTTGTATAAATTCAAGATCAACTAGCTCATTGTACCTTGCAAGGTGCTGTTGAGATATTTGACTTACGCTATGTTTCTTTCAAACTTTGCGTTCTGAAGATCAAGGCTGACAAATGTTACTTTGGTCAGATGGGAAGGGAAATTGCCTTGATTTTGTTCCAAGCATACAATTAAGAAATGATAAATTGGAATCTCTGTAAAGCTGGAAACCATAACTCTCAGATGTGTTGTGCACTCTGAAGTGTAAAACACCTGATAATAATAATAATAAATACTATTACTAATTGTAAAACTGCAAATAACATAAGCATATAAGAATGAGATGATTTAAAAACTGGTATTTGTTTGAACATTTCCAATTAATCTTGTGAAGTTAGTAATTTTCCACTCTTTTTTATGTAATGTTTGTAATCTGTCCCGTGTAATGTGAAAGTAATCTTTCAATGCGTGAACATATGTCATATCTATAATTTCCATATGTAATGCTTCAAGAGAAATCCAGGACCTCCTCCACTCATAGCAAGCAATGTCACTAAAGAGGTTGCAGAGGGCCAATAAATCAGCCATCTAGCGTAGCAGAAAGCCATGTTACTTACAGTCTTCTCTCAGTTGTATAGGCTACATTCTGAAATTAAAATACAAATCCTAATCCATACTGCAAAGTCTTACGAAACATGTTAAATGAGCAGCAGCATTTTCTGAGTGAATTAGTAGGTTTTAGGACATTGCAAAGGCTATCTGTTTTCAGTTCTTGGCTTGTTTTACACTTGCGGACTGCTTTATTTTACTTTTCTCATGTGGAATAAATTAGGAATCTCTGGAGGTTCCAGTATGTGAGTGCACTACTAGCACCTCTAAGGCCATGAACATTCTTTGCCTTTGTCAAACAATAGAAGCAAAATGATTGCTCAAGGAAATTGTATTTTCCCAAGAAGCTCTTCTTCCCGATTATTTTGGATTAAATCAACATGCAGAGTAGA
Source organism: Todus mexicanus (assembly GCA_013389965.1). Classification (NCBI taxonomy): domain Eukaryota; kingdom Metazoa; phylum Chordata; class Aves; order Coraciiformes; family Todidae; genus Todus; species Todus mexicanus. The sequence continues at coordinate 5,918 of WEIS01058992.1, forward strand.
ATTGCACAGTTCAGGAATGCGCTGTAACTGCACATGGGAAACACAGCTAGGAGGCTGTTACCTCTCATGCATACTAAATTTCAGTTAAGAAAATCCACATGTTGCACTAGTTTCCAGGTCATGTCTGTTGCTAAATGAATGTCTATCACCTTGTAGGTAAGGAATTTTTCACAGCCATGGCAATTCGTAATCAATGGATGCCTTTTTTTGATTAAAAAAGATACTTCAGGAGATGTACTCAGTGATATTCATGCATGCACGTAATACGACGTAAGTGAATACTGTTGAACATAGTATAGTACAGGGACTTGTGGGGAGGTAATTTAATTATTCTGATTACCTACTTAAGTGACCTTCTTCAATAGCTGAATAATGAAAATTACTTGTCCACAAAACTATCTGGAATTGAACAATAATTTTGATATTTTTCTGCTCAGACTTTGAAAAAGGGACAAACATTATGTTTGGAAGGCCTGGAATTTCTTTGCAACAAAGAGATTATGGTTTTGCCTATCTTTTACTTTCTGTGTTGCACTCTGGACTAATACTTTGTTATACAGTAACTAAAAAGTTCAGTAAAAGTGAAAGGAAATATTTTTTACAAAAAGGTGTTTGTCTTTTTATCTGATTATAAATAAAACGTGTATTAGAGTTAATTCCCACTTCATTTTTAAAATGTTTCACTGCTTATTTTTGCACACAGGCATGTGAATCAATTAAAATTGAGGGGTTTTTTTAAGACTTCCATTCCAATTACTTGACACCTTAAAGGGACAGAAAACACACAATCAGATATGGTTGACGTATTTTTTGTGAGATATGATTTAATCAGTTTCATCTGAAATTCATCTTCATTTTCATTAACAGTTTCTGCAAAAAAAATGGGCAGTGTATTAATTGGATTCACTTGAAACAGAGCACAAGCGAAAACAACTGCAGAGAAGCACTTATAAACAGAAGTTATCTATTTGCTAGTCTCAATTAGAAAGAACAAAAGGTTAAAGTTCATTTAAAGAACAGGTACTAATGATATGTTTTATTTTCTCAATTGAGGAGCAGAGTAAATGTGATATATCAGAGAAAAAGCTCTTCAGATAAGTCTGAGCAGCACTTTGTTTTAAATTCTTGCATAAGAATACATTTAAGAATTACTTATTTGATTCCGGTTTTCTCACCTGGAGAGACAGAGGCCTCTGCAATTGAAAAATCCTTCCTTTCTGCAGGGAGGTGTCTGAAGGCAAAAGACGAATTGGCGGAGTGCCTTCCTGTATCTGCAATGACAGCTGGAACCCCATGACCAGCTGAAGCTTTGCTCCTGATTTTTAAGCAGTAGAGTTACATGAAACAAATACTTTATGTCTGTAATTTGACTCACAATGTCACGAACAAACAATGTAATATTAGAGAAGTTTGAATGTTAGAATAGTTGAAGTTCAAGATCAAATTACCTGTAGGATTCACTGAAATGCTTCCATAGTTAAATGTACTTAAGAGCTGAAATACTGTGAGCTGACAAAAGCCAGTATTATGCCAGTGTTTGTCCATCTGTGTGATAAAACTTAAAGAGTCACTATTATGTCTAGAAGTGAAAGCCTACTCATTTGCAGATACAGGGGTTTTTAAAAGAAATATTCAAAATAGAATTCACGTGCATGTAATTAAATACGCATATACATTTTTGAGGGCTGATGTCTTATCCTGCAAGATTTAACAAAGAATTAACATTCATTTGAGCTCGCTTTCCGAGTCTATGCTGGATTTAGTTTGTAAATGCAGTGATGTATCATCTACATCAGCTTTAATTATCTATAGAGTTATGTAGGGATTTTGAGGGGCAAATTTCATTTCTCGCTAGGTGATATTCCAGTGGCGTTGTACATGTTGCTTTTAGGTTTTGTTACCTTCAGTATGACCTTTCTAGGTTAGAAAGAGAAGTTTCACCTCAATACCAGACTGTTCTAGGCAGTAGGCAGGCCAGTCTTCAGTAATTAAAATTAAAACAATTAATAAGCATTATTTATTAATTTTCATAATTGGGATAATATTTATCTGTATTTTCAACACTTAAAGACTCTTTTGAAGGACTGTGAATTAAAATCCGTATCCTGGAAATGCAGAAATTTCAAAGAGGTATAAACATTTGTTTTATCAAATTTCTTGTCAGATATTTATACTTTTATCATGGTTTATTGGTGCATCTCCTAAGCAATACTTATCGCATCTAATAAACCCCCCAGACCAAAACAAACAAACAAAAAATCCCTTGCCCTGTGTTGTTTTTCTATTGTATGTAAAATGAAAATAATTATCGTTTTGTGAACTGTCTCTGAGAAAAGTTACTGGGAAGGGATAAGATTCACAGTTCAAATTCTGCCATCCCAGAATCTTGGTGAAAGTTTCAAGCTCAGACTAAAACTTATCTGTAACTTTTGAAGCCCTATTCTTACACTGATCGCCAAGAGCGATTCCTAGGAGACATGAGATGGAATAGCTGTCTCAGAATAAGGGAACGTATGGCAATGCACTGGGAGAGCAGCAGAATTTCAAATGCCTGTTTCTTGTCAAAATAAGATATGGAAGCCAAATTCTAAGCTAATTGTGGCAATCCTATGACTTTTCCCCATGGCATGCCCCATAATGCCAAAGCCATTTCAATAAGTCTGTAAGTGGACAATTGCCTTTTTCCAAACCATAAATGCTGACTCAGAGACTTGTCTCCCGTTAATGTTTTGTCTACCAAATGGCATGTGCATATCTATTTCATAAATAGCAGCTGTAATGTGTGATCCAACCCACTGGAGCACTTAAAGCCTTTTGCTTCTGGAGACCTAGGTTCAAATCATTTGTTTGAGTAGACAAAGGAAATGTGTTGGCCTCAACATATTTCTTATCGGATGTTTGTGCACAATGACAATCATCCACATAATTCAGTACGATTCATAATTTCAGTTCAGAAACACTTTCATGTCTAAAGCAACAAGATACAGTTCAGACTCTAGTTCAAGCACAGTAGTTACTCACAGGAAGGAAGGTAGAATAAAAGAAAATTTGAAAGACATTTTTTAAAGCGCACATGCTTCAATTAAATTTTATGAGAAGGCCTCAGCTTTTCAGTCCTTTATCTGGAAAACTACCATAGAGAAAAAACAAAAATTACTGGAAGATGCTTTACTTGACTGGTCCTGAAGTTCTTATGATTGTGGATAAAGTAAAGAAAGCACCATCATCAACTAAATACTGGTGAGCCAAAATTACCAGAAAACCACACCACATATGCATTTTGTAAGATAAATGAATAAATAAATAAGAATTGCAATGTGCAGGCATAAGTTCTAAACATAAGAAACAATGTTCTATTTATTCAAAATAGCATATTTATTTTCTGGGTCAAACTTCTAAAGGGGACTTCAACTAAATCACCCATTTTGTTGTCAAAATCAATAACGTTCAGAGTTTAAATACATGATTTGTGCTTGTGTCCCGGTTTGGGTTAAAACAGAACAATTCTGTTCAGTGATTTTTACTTTTCAACTAAGTCTCTTCTTACTTAAAATTAGCAGCATGTTTTTGCAAAGAGTCTACTTCTAGCAGTGATAACGCTCCATGTTTATAGTTAGCACCAGGGATTGGTATGCAAACCAAGGTCACTGCTAGACCTTGTGTACCACACTGGGGGGTGCAGAAGAGTAAAGGCTGCGCCTTCGGGGAGGAGCGAACAGGACAGGTGACCCTAAATTGGCCAATGAGATATTCCATCCCATATACGTCATATTCGGTATAAAGTTGAGGGATCACAAGGGTCTTGCTCTCTCTTGGCCCTTCTTTCATTTTGCCCTTCATCTTTCATTTCTCTGAGATAGAGCTGCTCTCTCAGCTCCGGGACTCTTCCTCACTCAATTTAGCCTTGACAGCTTCAGCTTTGCCCTGAGGCCTCCGGTCCCAGTCTCAGTCCCAGGCTCAGGCCTTGGCTGGGCCCCAGGTTCTGGGCCGCATCCTTGAATCCAGCTCCCAGTTCCTGTCTGCTGCTGGGCTCTGCCTTAGGCAGTTCCACAGCATCAGTGGTGACTGTGACTTATTTATCATTGGGAGGGGGGTTGGTTCAATACTGGGTTTGTACATATTTGTATATATTTACTTTTTCATTATTATTGTTATTATTATTTTCATTTTTTAATAAAGCTGTTCTAGTTTCCTTTCCTAATTGATAAGTCTCTCCCTTTATTTCCTTTCTTCCCTTTTTGGGTGGGGAGGGGGAGAGAACATGTTGTTGCAGATTTGGGGGTGCCCTGACCCCAGTCTGTGACAACCTGCAATCAGGTATTTGGACACCTAAATACTCCAATTACTTGCACCTGTAATTGATTGCCAGTGCAAAATGAAATGTTGTATTTAAAAATGTGGCTCACAGTGAAACATGGAAGGATGCCAAATAAAGAAAGATGTTCTATTCTGAAGTGACAAAGTAGTCTAAAATGATTATTGTTTGAGTACGACACCAGACAAACAACATCTGCCAATCTCATAGTACAAGCAGATATAAACTATTACATGGCAAAGGAAATAGCAATTGAAGAACATGGAAAGCATGAGATCCACCAAAATAATGCTTTTAAGTAATGATCAAAACAGCTTTTTTTTCATTCTTTGCATACTTCTCAGACTACAGTTTTATGGACATGATATAGTGGAGAAAGTTATGCTGTGCTAGGCACTATGCAAGTGAAAAATAAAACTGCTGGGAAAGTTTATAAAATTTAGACATTTAAAAATATAGAAAAGTAATTTGGGGGACTTCATAAATTGATTATGTAACTATCTTCAAAACCTGACCTATTATTCTCACTTGCCTAGAATTTCCTTCCTATTCTCATTTTACTAAATTTTTACAATGATAGTGGTGAGACACTGGACCACATTGCCCAGGGAGGTTGTGAGTGCCTCATCCCTGGAAGTGTTCAAGGACAGGTTAAATGGGGCTCTGAGGAGCCTGTTGTAATGGGAGATGTCCCTGCCCATGACAGGGAATTAGAACTAGATGATCTTTAATGTCCTTTCCAAGTTAAACTGTTCTATGATTCTGTGATATTAATGGACAAGATGAAATAGAAAAAACAAACCAGCTGTATGTGTGAAATTTCATTGGAATAGGTGTAGTGAAAGAACTAAGAGAAAAATTAAGAAACTACTTTCTTTGTAATTTTTTTTTATAAGAAGTTAAGATTGTTATTAAGTATTTAATTATGAAAAATTATGTGGCTTTTTTGTCTTTTATATTCTAAGCCTTTCTTGTCATAGGGTAAATATGGTAAGAACTGGACAGCTAGACTAACTGAAGATGACAACAGGGGAAAGGACAAAGAAAAATTATGTTGTAATTTAATTTTAAAAGGTACCATCATTTATTTTCAGTTGGCATTCAATTTTCAATACATTCATTTTAAAATGCATTACTGTTTAGTATTGAATGCTATGGTAATTTCGGAATTGACTTAACTTTTCTCTGAGTTACAGATATGAGGCATATTAATGAACTTGAGTTTCAGATAACAAATGGTGCTTGAAGCTTCCATGTCTTTTAATTCATTTTTTATTAGAACATGGAGGCTTTCTGAAATATAGATGGCATTTGCCAGCCAAAGTGGTCATCTGATTTCAGCATACAATATGATGCTTCAGTGAAGTTTGAACTTTGGAGTGATTTACAATTCACTGGTAATAGTGATATAAAGGTTGTGCTCCTTAGCTCAGAATGCAGCAAATTTCAAGATAGTATCTTCTTTGCAGCCATACTGAACCTTCAGTATGTTTCATTTATGGCTTTTTTTTTTTTTTTAATTAAATGTATGCTGTGTTAACCTGTACATTCCAGCCATGTTACATTGTGCTTACACTGTCAGAAGTAGGTGCTGGTGCCTAAGGGAAGGAAAGTGAGTGGTGTAAACTGAATTGTATTTGTTTAGAACACAACAGCAGTATATTTATGCCTACTCATTAAAAAAATTAACACATGTAGATTAAAATGAATTCTGGGGAACATAAATTCATTTTGTTATATATTTGCAAACCCAAGACTATGTTTATAATAAACAATATGAATCAGTTAACATGAAATGATTGAAAACAGAACATTAAAAAATTGAATTTTCACATTCAATTTTTCTTCCTATTCAGCTCAGAAAAGGTTACAATTAAAGATATTTTCAAGATTCCCAACTCTTCCAGAATGCATAAATAAACTAGATGGTAGAGGGTCTTAATTGATCCCTTCCTATTATTTTTTTTAAGAGTACAAAATCCAAGTTTTAGTCATATTCACAAACTGAAATTCACCTATTATGTTATCTTTAAAAATGTTTTTTTTACACTGTTGTTCATGAGTTGTCATTAAATATAGCTGCTCCATTTTTCCACTCTGGATATACTTGGAGTGCCACATGATGCTCTGTGACTGTTCTGTGCTTAAATCATCACATGAATCCTGTTCTTGCCTGTGCATAACAATAGAAATACTCATCACTCTTCACTAGAAATCCATCCTTTCAAGGAAGATGCAACTTTAAATATGTGCATCAAGGAGAGACGAATGCAGAGCTGCTCCTCCAGAGCAGACAAGCCAGGAACTAAGGGTGGCTCCATCTGGGCTGTGTCCTCACCAACAGGACCCAGTTCCAGATGGGCTGAACACAGCAGACAGACCCAGGTGCTGGTAATGCAATCCATCAGCAGGCACAGACAGGTGAGTGGTACTTCCATGGAAATCCAGACTGGAGCAAAAGCAGACAGGGCCAGAGATGAGGCTGAAGATAAGGCTACAGCACAAGGTCGAAGTCCATCCAGGAGACAAAGCTGCATACATAATAAATGTAAGAGGTACAGGAGAAAGCTTGCTTACAACACAGGGCCAAGATTTATCCATGATGCAGTGCCAGAGGCAGGGCCCAAGATACACACTCAAACCAAACCTCAGGCAGTGATTCATATTGCTCCTCCTTGCACTCTCAAAATATTGTATTCAGCTGATAGACCAACAGATTCTGATATCTCACTTATTATGAGAAATTTGTTCCACATGATTTTCATACTTTAAGTCTTTGTCACATCTATATTAATATTTGAAGATATCTTTATTTTCACATCTTTCTATGAAATTGTTTAATACATATTACCATTTGGGAATATTCTTCTTGAAGACATAAATGCAAAATGACTCTTAAATTCAAATCATTCACTGACAATTGAATGGGAAATAATAGAATCTTCCAGTATTCCCTCATCAATTATTTTACTAAATGACATCTGCGTACCTTTTGGAAATTATTACGCCGCTTTGATTACTTAAGAAAATCTTTTATAACATTGATGCTTTCTAAGGTCTTCTTGATGAACAGGTATTAATGGTACCCAGAGATATAAAAGAGGCAAAGTATAGACATGTTGATTCCCAAGAGTGTGGAGACTGGCAGTGGTATGTTATTACCTTTGCTATATATTTCATTTTTTCACTTGATTCACCAGTGGTATCATATGAATATGTAATAATGTCTATGGTGGGGGTTTTAAAACTTTTTAATCCTACCTATAACTGTGCAATGAAACCTGAAAATAGGCTTGGTGGTGGTTTAGTTTGTACTGAATCATTGAATACTTGCCCAAAGACCACTGAAAACCACAAAAGGCTTTCTCAGGTGTTGGACAGTGCCTCTTGATATTCAGAGCTGTTAGTTGATGGCAGATTCAAGATGGCCAAGTCACTGACAGGAAAGAAAACATTTCCACCCATCAATGTTTATAGAAAATTTCTCATTAACTGAAGTTAATAGTTTCATATGCACACTGAACAGGAAACTACATATTTTTTGTTCAAATGAAGTCTTTAGCATTATTGATTTGCTGTGGAACAAACTCAGGTGAGTATGAAATTTGTTTAGGACTGCAGCATACAATGAAATTTAATTCACCTTAATCACTTGCAAATGCTCTGTTGACTCTGATTATGTTGAAGGAATTATTTATCTGATTTTCCTATACTTAATACCATGATAAGCAAATAAGCAAACTGAAAGTTCTCCATGACATGATATACTGCGCTGAGGGTCTGAGAAAATGATGTTGAATAATTACAATAATTACACTGAAAGTGTTTTAGTAGCTGTCATTAATTTTACTTTACTTCTACTCAAGTCACCATACAGAATGTTTTATAGAATGGTAGACTGTAAAATTTTATACAGTTAGTATCTTTCTCTATATCAAAGCATCAAAGAACTATAGATTTCTGTAGTAAAGAGGTAGTGCAAGTGGTAAGGTGCCAACAACACCTCTACACAGCTGAAATTTCTGCCTTGGAAGACTAAGTTCAAGAACCTAAAGTTAAATGATTGATAATGCAGAAGGCATGAACATCATCCAAGTGCACAGGAGAGCTTAGTCTGCTAGGTGTCATCATTTATGTAAGATGCACAGGTTTCTTACTGCACCGAGCACAGACCACAGCAGCTATAGATGCTTCTACTCACAACCACAGGTTGCGATGTCAACTTTACCTGAATGAATCTAACCTCTGCCAATTCTTTCCTAGGGTTGGGATACCAAAAGCTGTCTCTCTCAGACAAATTATGTCTCTTCAGAGGAAAATACCTCAGCTCCAGCTTTCAAATTATTGCTGTATTAGAGAAAAGCAAGTTAGCAAAGTTAAAAATTTTTAGTCTTTCAACCAAGGGAAAAACATTGTTACACACAAAATCTTGTCATCTGCAAAAAGGGGACACAACATTTATAGGCAGGTCTCGGAATTTATTGTTAGTTCAATTAAGAGATTAGCAATCAGATCAGCAAAGAACCAGCCTCTCTTCTTATCAATCCAACTTCAAGAAAAATATTTTTTCTAGTCTGAATTATGTAATTATTACAGAAAAGCTAATCTACAGTTATAACTGTTAGAATTACTAACATAATTTTCTCTGACATTACGCTCATCCCTCCAAAGACTTTCTGGGCCCTAAAATTGACAGTCAAGCTTCACTATACCTGAACGAGAAGTATGTGTGTGTGTGTTTGTGTGAGTGTGTGTAGGCGTATTTTAGTGAGTCATCAGTGTTCGGAGTTCTTTGCTAGGAGGAGTATGATCTTCCTGGTGAAGGTTTCTGCCTCATGCAGTCAGCTCACTTGCTCTTTCTTCATTGGTTCACAGAAAGGTTTTAACTATCTAATTAGCTAAATACATATTAGTTGTCAGATAGAATTGCAAGTCCTTCAGTAGACTTCAAATTTGAACCTGCAGCTTCTAGAAAGGGAGCACCAGCATATGTATCATCTGCGTTATTTCCAAGTTTGAAAATCCCTGAGTTATTCAGGGTTTATTTAACCAATTTTGTATGTGAAACCTCTTTTTACATTATAGTTGTAGAAAATAAAAACAAAATCTATTCTGCCAATCTTTTATGTCCTTTCTCTTCACACTAGACATTCAAGAATATATTTTAACTGCAGATCAAGCGGTATATGGGCTAATTACAAGCTAATGGTAGAATTAATCTAAGAATAAACTGAGCATTACAGTGAAAGGGGTGTGAAATACCCACTTAAATGCTTCTAATGCTCATCCATTTTTCACATTAACAGAGATATTGTTTGCCAAAGTGGAAAATTTAAACAAACGAAAAATAGAAAGCCAAATGAATAAAAATTTAAGCAATTTAGATTTCTGTTCTCATATATATATATAATTGTCCTATAGCAAAATTCTCAAAAATTAGTTCTTAAAATTAATACACAAGTGAATTCAGAAGCCTTGGTTTATAGCAAGGAGTGTGTGAGCTTGAAAATCCTGTGACAGCAGTCCCTTGAGCTTTAAAACTAAAATTTGATAGCTGCTCTTGCAAATGTCATTATATGAATTCAAGTACTTCAGAAATCCTTATATATCTGCCTCATGCTAACAAACTTAGTAGACTATATTTAATAATTACTGAGATTTTATGTTTCCGTAAAATTATCTATTAT
>WEIS01058993.1:0-38706 GCA_013389965.1 Todus mexicanus
TTTCTCCATCATTTGCCAGTTTCACTAGTACAAGTTAAACAAGCACTTTCAGGATGTAGATATGTAGAAGGGTAACTGGAATTTAATTAAAAAAAAAAGGAAAAAAAAGGGAGGCCATTAAAACCTAGCAGAATTCAAGAGATGGCAGATATATTAGCTAGAGTTACAATACTCAGTGCTAACAGCATTTTAAAAAAATAAACCTACCTGACAGCTGAGGGCTTTGAAACACTCTTTAAGGGTTAGAAGGAACACCTCACACCCCAAACAGCCCATAACTGACCCAGATCAAAGAGGAGAACCCTTCTCTCGAGGTGGTGGATAGCAAAGAGCACACAGGACTCACAAATTCACCTAATAAAGCTTCTAAGTTGAGCCCAGCTATTCCCATCTCTGCCACCAGATGAGAGGGACAAAACACTTGGCACTTCCTAGAAGCTGAGCTTCTAGAATGCAATGCAGGAGAGCTGACTACATCTGTGGTGACAGACTGTGCCAACCCTGAGATTTACAGAACACCTGCACCTGGAACACAACATAAGAGCTTATTTTCACATAAGGCTCCAGTTATTACACCTGTGATGCTTTTAGAGGCAAAATGTAGAAACAGATTCGTAATTTTATTCTTTGTCCTACTGCAGATACTTGTAGGTCTGCATTGATTTCCCCCTGAAAGAAGCTCAGATACTACCTAAACAGGAATCTAGTTACAAGGTTAAATCATTAAACAAATGGAGCATACAGACCTAGTGAAGAAGAGCTCCACGTGCAGTGAAAGTCACCTCAGAAACGGAATTGCAAGACAAGATGCAACACCATTGAGCCACGTGGACTAGTCTTTCATTGAAATACCACATTTGGAACTGGAGCTGGAGTTTGAGGTAGCTGTGCAGAGGGTTTACATCACAAATGAAGGAAATACATGGCCTCGCAAAATAGGGGGCCAGAAAAATCTAGAAATACCTAAACCTCCCACTATTCTGACCACTATACAGAACTGCCTGCGAGGCCTGGGAAGCAATGAGAAAGAAATGTCTACAGCCAAAACACAGGATCACCGTTTTGAAAAATGTGCCTTCCACACCCTGAAGGTGAAGGTTTCCCCTGAAGAATTTTTGCCTTGTGCACAGCACAGCAGTTGTATGTTTATCTTTACTCTAGAAAAAGTGGTGATCCACAGAAAATAGGGCAAAAATCAGCCCCCACACTGTTTAAAAAAAAAGGGAGAGAAGTGGAGGGAATAAGTAGCACTCTCCTAGGTAACACTGAAGTGCTACTCTGGCTGCACAAGAATGAAGTCGGGCACAACTTAGATAATAACCGTAACTCACATTTCAGAAGTTAGTTTGTTCAGCCATGATCTTTTGCACTTAAAGGTACTAAAAAACATGTCCTCTAGTGCACTTCTGCTGGAGCACTTTCTCAATAGGATTTGGACAGATTTAGTCAGATATCTCAAAGGATACAACACGCAGACCTCTGTCTTCCCTATGGTCTTTTATTTTTTAGGTACCCCAAAAGCATGGCTCAAGAATAGACTGGCCTGAATTCAAGTCATCTCAAGTATTTACTCATTCCCTATTTCAAACAGCTTTGATTTAGTGGTTTTACTTGAAACACCCAGCGCAGCGCAAAGCTGAGGAAACCAGACGCGCCAATCTGTACGTGTGTTGTACGTACTCAGGATTTATTCTTGGAGGCTCCAGATTGAAACAGGTTTTCTGAAAATTTGCTCTTTACTATCCAAGAGTTCAATTCAGGTCTACTACCAAACTGAAACCACACAGGCTGCACACACAAAGAAGTCTGGGCTGGGGGTTGCTGCCTCACTTTGTCCATTGTTTTTATTTCTGCTGAGCCCTCCTGATGCTATAGTTGCAAGACCAACAAGCAGACATCCTTCTGATAAAGGGCTCCTGTAGTCTCAATGCTCTAATGCGATACTTATCTCTCCAGTACAGGAGTCAGTGACTCATCTAAATTGGCACTTGGTGTCCAGGTGCCAGGGTTTCACTCCCCAACCAGAAGTTCATGCAGATCTGCAGATCTCCAGCAGCTCGTTCAGTCTGGGATCTCTGCTGTACCACCCTCTATTTGATATTCAAATTCCCATATTCAAATTCCCCACAGTCATTTACAGAGTGCTTCACCAAGCACGCTGAAATAGGAGTTGTAACTATCCTGTTTAACAGGAAGAAGCCAGAAAGGAAAAATTAGTTTCAGGGAGACATTTCTTCAAGGGTCTATAGCTGTCAACACCACAGAGCTCAGCCAGCACAAAGCAGCTCCTCACACTGCACGGTGATTGCATGCTGATTGACAGCCAGATACGAACATCACCCGTGCTCCAGGAGACTGACTTCAGATTTGGCAACACTCACTGGCCCATTTCTAGCCACAGATCACCACCAGAAAATAGCTTTTTTGGTGTGTGGTTTGTTGTTGGGTTTTTTCTGTCTACAGGTTAAACTCATTCCCTTGCACAGAAAATTCAAAGTTTAAAAGTTATTTTTCACATTGTGACGGAGATGGAAGTGCAGCACCAGTAGTGCTAAGAAGATTCATGCAAAAGTTGGCCTGACTTAGATGCCACTGCAAGCCACAGATCCCAACCAGTTCCTCAAGAAAAGGGGATGCCACTGCAGAGAACCATCAAGACAAAAATAATGAGCAAATAGACAGGCAACGTTTGGAGTAAATATATCTGCTTACAACAGAACTCTACAGATGGACACTTCTGAAGAGACGTCCTCCATCCTTTATAGGATTTCCCTACATAAAGTGAACGTTGCATTTGCAAAGGGAACAAATGCATGTTTGTACATACAGCCACTCAATCTTTCCAGAAGACCACGTGTCTGGTGAACCCCCTCATCCAGCTAATCACAGGTGGTACAGTTCATCAGGTGGGTTCATTACGCAGCAGCATCAAGAGGCTGCCCAGCATGACACTGGTCATACAACCTGAGGTATCAGGAACACGGAGTAGCCTGGCGGGCTGCAGCAGTCCATGGGCATCCCAGTGCTGACTCCCGGCACGTTTTGCTTACCATCTGGACTCTTGTGAACGTTGAGACACCTTCATTTCTCGTACTGAGGAGTGTGCTTCAAGCTGGAAAAAAACCCAACATAACATGAAATGTAAAGACTATTTTTCCAATAAATCAAATCTCTGTTGCACTTGACTCCCACTGTGGTTCCCTTCCCCCTGAGAAGGCAAGGTTTGGCCAGCTGCACAAAGTCCAGGCAGCCCGGGGAAAACAATGGAATCTTTTTCTTGCCAGAGAGAGCCTTCCCATTCACCCTTCCAACCATGGCATGGAGGACACCCCCAGTGTGTCTGCAGGGGAGAGGAGTCTGTTGGCATAGCAACAGTACACCCTAACTCTCTGCTAATGAACAGGGATAAAATGTTTTGTTCTCATTAGGAAAAATACAGACACATTCCTGATTGGTGAGTAATGTCTCTGCCTCTGGGAGATTAGCTCAGAGCTGTGCAGCCTGAAACAGCCTCAATTCAGCCCACTGCAGCGCCTCCCTTGAACAGCCACTCTCCAAGGACCCCGCGTCTCTCAAGGGCAAGCCTACAGAGCCTTCTGTAGCACTTCGCCTTCGGGCCTGAGACAGCTCAAGGCAAGAATAATGAGAAGAGGTTTGACAGGAGCAAACCAGCACAGGCACAATGGAAACACACCCCCTGTCCCTGCAGGAGCAGGCAGAAAAGCCAGCTCTGGCTGGGGCATCCGCTGCACCTGGGTCCCAAGCTACCGCCACGGCAGGAAACGGTTTCTCTTTGTGCATCCACTGCAGGGCTGCTTCACACAGGGCTCAGCTCAAGACTGTGACTCCAGCTCCCGCTCCACAGCATTTCCCATTGCTGGGCAAGCAAATGGTCAGAGCAAAAGCAGAGCTCAGCAACCATAAAGTGCTTGAGCGCAGAAACCAAATAAGGGCTGCTGCCTACCAGTCTTCACTAGGATTTTGGCATCTAACAATCAGCAAGATCCACCAAGATGAACCACTTTGGTGTTCGGAGAATATTTGTGCAGACACTGTTGTTTCATCAACTCATGTCTGTATCCGGGTGCTGACCCAGGCTGCTCTCTTGGCCTTGCAAGAAATAAAGCCTCTGCCCCACACAGGCAATGCTGCTTCCGAAACCCTCTCCCCTCCAGATCCTCCTGCCACAGGAGCCAGCACAGCAAGTGGGAGGATCACAGTGCTTCCCCCTTTGTAAAGAGGATCTGGGGAAGAAGCAAGGCCAGATACCTCATGCACAAACAAAAATCCAGACCCTAACTACACATTTGTCGTGCTTTTTGGCACAGCCTAGTTTGCACAGTGAAAACACAGCTCAGCAGAATTAAACTGTGGAATTGCACTCCGAGCTCATCTCTCTACGCTCTCATGGGACCCCATTCACTCACATCAGTTTGCCTCGGGTTCAGAAGCTGTTGAGAATAGGAACTGCACAGCTTAGTTTTTCGTGAGGACTTCGGAGAGCATTTCTAGGGGCTGAACAGGTACCTTAACTCCCTTCTCCCTCTACTGGGAAACCGGTGCTGGCCAGGATTAGTAACCCACGCAGAGACACACTTGGCTCCAAAGCAAGGTGGGATGCAGCAGAGCCCTCTTGTTCTCCTAGCCCTCCCTGCACTGCTAATGAAGAAATGGTGGGATCTGGGCTCTGAGCACCCACTAGCTCCCTTCTGTGGACCCTCAGTTTCACCTATTCTTCCTCCTTTTCTGCTCTTCAGGGCTTCAAACAGCTAAACTCAGCAGGTCAAAATGGTGCAGGAGAAGAAGGTGGAGTGAGCATCAGGAGGGAAGGGTCCTGCTCTCTTACCCAGGGGCCAGCCAAGTGGCAACAGACCCCAGGCTTGGCCAGCAGCCCCTGGCCAGCCTGCAGTGAAGCTCAACCCCCTCCCAGCCCGACACAAGGCCAGACAGCCTGGGGTGCTGTTTTCCATCCTCCTGGGCATTTTACTTGTTCCCTGCGCAATCCCTCCCCCAGCCCTGGTCAGAAAGGAAAAGCCGTGGGAATGGAGCTCTACACCCCGAGGTAGGCTCACCCCAGCCACCGAGGAGCTCTTAACTCCCTCTGTGCCGGCGGGCAGCCCTCCGCAGAGCCCACTGCCGCAGGGACGCCTTGCTGGCAGGCCCTCCAGCAAAGGGTGACAGCTCCAGGACAAGCCACATCCAGCTCCCCGGGCTTCTCTGCTTTGACAGGCGCTGCACAGGGGTCATCTGGCCTGTCCCAGAGCCCTCAGTGCTGTACCACAAGAAGAAGGATAGCCGAGGGCAGACCTGCCACTCACCCACCACAGTCCCTCACGCTTTCCCAGGACGCCCATCGTGTTTCCATCCTTCACGAGCACAACAGACAGCAAGCCATGAGAGGAGAGCACTCTTCCCATCTTTCCACTTTGCCAGCAAGTCCCAGAGGCTGTCCGCTTAATAGAAAGAAATCTTCATCATCGCATCAAAGCACGTTTTCCTCCTTTTGCTCCACACGCTGCCGTACAAAGCCGCACTGCTGCACAAAGCAGCCCTCGCTCCGCGCGGAGTCCGCGGTCAGCAATCAGCCGGCATGTCAGGAGTTAAGTTAGCACTTCCATTCTCCTGACCTGCACCAACGCTGGCTGAATATCGAGCTATTCTTTGCAGCTTGATAAAGCATGAGAAAGCTGAAGGCCTCACACACTCCTCTTTTCACAGCTTGGCCCGCTGCCCACAAGCTGTCACTCCCTGGCACCCAGGGCAAAGAGAGAGAAGGAGGCCAAACTGCAGCCAGCTGCAATGAATCACTCGCTCCCCCCGGTCCCCTCCTCCCCATGGAGCCTGGATCCCTCCTTCCGGCAAGAGGATAATGTCTGCCTGGCTACGCTGGCTTCTTTCACAGAAAGAGGCATCCTTTACGGGCGGTGGGGGGGCTCCTATTGCAAAAGCTACTGCCACAGAAAAGCGCAAAGCGGCTCCCGGCAAGACCCAAGAATGAGGATTTCTGCTCAGCAGCTGGATGGGAAGGCACTCCTGCAAGTGTTCAGCACAAACACCACTTAAAAATCTGATGTTGGCCATTTGTCTAAATTGCAGGAAATTACGGAGGAAAGCTCAAGGACAGAACCTGGTTTGAAAGAGACAGCTTATCTGTCCAAGACCCACTCACACAGTATTTATTTTGGGGACTGATTCCCATTGCACTCCCTTCCTAGCTCCCCTTCTCTCCCTTGCTACAACATCTAGCCTAATCACCACATCTCACCCAAGCCCTTCCAACCAGCACCGCCATCCCCTCATGTTTAGTGTGATGGGTTCCAACATATAAACTGCTGCCCCACATTAGAGATCATTCTTCATTTTTAACATAAAGCAGCAGAGGGAAACGCATCCAAATCTCATGGTCAGTGGAATCCAAGACAAAAAGTGCAGCTGAACACCAAGGTCATTGTGTGCCTTCCTTGCCCTGTGGCCCAGGTTTGGAGAGCAAAGCCTTTGCACGGTAAATATGTCAGCTGTTTGCTTTCTGAGGAAGCATTTTATCAACATTCATTGATAAAACACAAACTCAGCTCCTCACCATCAGCCTAAGCGTGAACTAACCAGCGGCACATGGGGCCCTATGGTACATGGACACTTCCATCCACTCATTTCTGTCTCGTGCAGAGATGTTCACTGCATAGTAGGTGATCCCTGCCCCAACTGTCACACCTCTCCCAGCATAGAGAAAGAAGCTGTAAACTGCAGTTTTACTGGGAGAAAGTTTAACCCCAAGCCCAGCTAAGTCTCTCCACCTCCAAGGAGAGATGAGGTTGTCTTCCCAACAACATCCGTCTTCTCCCACTAGCAGACCTGTAACCTTTCTGACCCCAGTGCTTCATTTCCCTAGCAGGCACACAATACTGCCTACCCTCCTTTCTTTCCCAAGGCTCAGGCTCCAAGTTCAGCTCACCTGTCAGCTGGCAGCGTGCTTCAAATTTAGGCAGTGCCAGGGCAGGATTATACCCATTTCTCTTATCTCTTCCTGCACTCATGGGGTGATGAAGGAAGAGTTGCACCATTCCCACCTGGCAGCTGATGTGTGTTCAAACAGCAAGAAACTCATCAGCTTTGTTTGGGTCACCCAAGCAGCTACAGAGGGTTTATTTTACTACTGTTGTTGTTTGGGTTTTTAGAGCTTTTGTTTTTACAAAATGTGGAACAGCACAAACCAAAACGTAAATCATGAAAAGAAACTCTCTTTTATTTCTTTTTATTCCTTAAACAGAAGTGGGAAGGTCCTTCAAAGGTACTTTAACCACAAACAACTAAATTAAGTCTCAAAAATGCTCTTTCAGGGACACAGGCTGTCAAGAATCACAAGTACCCACATTCAATGCAATTCTATCACATACTCTGTCAAATGAAACACTACATATGTATTTATCCCTTATGATACATTTACAGCACGTTGTAGGGTTTCTCTTGCACTCCTATACATCTGCATTGTTAAGTGCCTCCTCCACAACACCTGCAGCTACAGAACTAGCAGATTGAAAAGATTATTACACTGAGGATCCATAAGTTAACAAGCTCTGGAACTCCGGTTATCCCTTATGCAAATAAAATATAAAACACTCCCCAGCTGTACAGACACAGACACACGGCGAGCTTCACTGTGGGAACTCTAGCTTGTTCAGTGTCACCCTCCTCTGCCAGAAGAATCTCTAAATGCAAAGCTTAATAGAAACAGTTAACATCCTGAGCGTGGCTCTGAGCCATCTGAGCTCTGTGTGTAACATAATCGGGTTCATAATGCTCAGAATAGCACTCGGGAGTCCTAGCACAGACTAAGACCTCACTGTATTAAGTGTTGTGTAGATAGTTGTAGTGGTGTCGCGTTCTCTTCTGTAAAATTACTGAGCACCATATACAGGAACAAACCGTAACCCGTATTTTACTGAAGTTAGGACACAGGAGAGCAATGTATACGTTTCAAATGTCTTTTTTTGGCAGCTAAATCAAGTTAGTATTTTCTCAGATGTGCTGGGGGGAGGGATGGAGGGAGGGGAACACTGAGGTTACTCTCTCTCCAGAGCAGACAAGCAAAAGCCCAGTTCAGCCAAAGCTCACTGAGGCTCTTTATGTTCCCACTCAGTGACAGAGGTCACTTGTCAAAGACTGAACCAGATCTGGTACTGGGCTGCCTGCTAAGCACGCTGGCAAGAGGATCTGAGCTGTACCCTTCTCTGCAGTTGTTTGCATTTCTTCGGGAACACCAAAGGCCTGGAGCCCGTCCCAAGGCTGCTTGCACCACCTTTGCTAAAAACATGCTTGTAGCTCCAAAGTAAAATTTGCCTTATATTCCTCATGTTCTGAAGAAAGAAAGCCCATACACAGGGTCTATAAAGAAGGTAGTTGCTTGTGTTTACCAAAACACTCCCTTTCCACATTCTCATGCTTTTGGGTCAGATTTCAGGATATTTTCCTACCATAAACACAGGTTAAATCCACATTTAAGCTGATCATCCTGTGATTCTCCTCAGGTTCCCATCGCACTGCAGCGCACTCATACCTCCCAAGCATCCAGAAGTCATAGCCCCTCAATTCATTGATTTTTAAGAGGCACCAGGTCATACTGTCTGGCCTTCAACTGATCACAATTCATGAGCTTTCTGCACATCTCTGGCTTAGGAACTGTGTTTGAAGTGAATAGACTAGATTCCTTTGGGCAAGACAGAATCACAGAATTATTAAGACTGGAAAAGACCTAAGTCCAGCCTATGACCTAACACCACGACATCAGCTAAACCCTGCCACTAAGTGCAGCATCCAATCTTTTCTTAAATACCTACAGGGATGGTGACTTCACCACCTTGCCGGGCAGCCCATTCCAGTGTTTTATCACCCTTTCTGTGAGGAAGAACTTCCGAACATCCAATCTCTGCTACAAGGGGAAAAGGAAGAGCTGTAGGATCCAACACAGTTGCAAGCAGTGTACTCTAAGAAACTTGTTACAAGAGGAAACAGAAGTAAGCAGCTGAGTACTTGCCGAGGGGAGCCCTCTGCAAAAACAAGGCAAATACCACTGCCTAATAATCTCTTAATACAGGTTGCTCCTTTGGGTCTGCACTAACCTGAATGCCCTGATGCAGTGAGAGAGAATGCTGCATGATGGGGAGCAAGAAGGGGCTATGTATGGAGATGAGTAGAAGGAGGCTACAGAAGGAGAAGAAGGACATTCTCCTCCCGGCTAAAGTAAAAGCCACAGCTTTCAGCACTGTTTTGCTTTTCCTCTGCTGTGCTGTTTTCCCAGTTGAGAGGAGTCTTGTCAGCCCATTGCCCAGTGTCTGACCAGAGCCCATGCTGCCTGCTGCCCCCGCACAGGGCTCCCCAGGGGCTGCTCAAAGGGTAAGGGACAGAAGCAGAACGGGGCATGAAAAAACATGCCTGCCAAGGCTTGAGTGCCAGCATGTTCTCCTGAGTTCAACAGTGCAGAGGCAGGAAGAGAAACTATAACAAAGCTGTTTCTTAAAGAAGATTTACAGGGATATAGTGAAACAGGGTAGGGTCATGAGTGGGGGGAGACTAAACAGGTTAACAGCTAAACAGCAGGACTGCCATGAGAGACCACAACCTACAACAGATTTTCACAGGGAAACACCAAATCCAAAACTGTCACCTGGGAGCTGCTGCTGCCTCTGCTCTTTCTGTACTGTGGCACTGCAATCACATCTACAGTGCTACTCTTCCCCTGCAGTCTCTGTTACTCCCAAGAGAAGGCCATGCTCAAAACTACCTTTTCTATTTTTTTGTGTGCTGCGAGTCATGAGGATCTGAAAGTCTGGGTTTCAGCAACTAAAGCAGCTGCTGTGGAAATGTTACTGGAGATTTCTACCAGAACAAGCGAGAAGAGCATTAAAACTTCTTGAAAAGGGAATGTGTACAAAGACAACCCAGTACTGAGCTACAAAAATAGAAGTTCTACTGCTGTGGTGGACAATCCCAAGGCTGTCGGCGCAGGAAAGAGGTGGAAGCTGGGTGCTCCTTTACCGATGGTCACTGAAGAGATAAGCTGTCAAGACCTACAAAAATTCCAGCGATTTCCTGAAGAGCAGTTTCTAGGAGGAAGATTTTTTCATGAGGATATTATGAGGATATTCTTGACTATTGGTTGAATAACTCCTTTGTTTCACACTACAGCTTAAAAAAAAAAGTGTCTTCCTGTTCTTGCTTTGCCATTCAAGACATTGTCATCGTCACCTTTCAGATGTGTAAGCACAAGAGACAGCAGCAGCTGAGCTGTGGTAATTAGGAGGTAGAGATGTGCAGGCCTTGTCTCGCATCTTTCTGTTAAGATGCAGGTTACACTTTGGCAGGTTTAACAGTCCCCAGTGAAAACAAGCCATCTGCATCTACTCCAGCAGACCATCCTCATTTCTGAACCCTTCAAGTAGCTCTGGAAAAATCAGTGTTGCCTCTGTGCTTTTCATCAGGCCCAAATACAGTCACAAAACCATTAATCCTCCTACAGTAATACAGGAACACTGGCTCTAGACCTGT
This sequence comes from Todus mexicanus, assembly GCA_013389965.1. Lineage (NCBI taxonomy): Eukaryota > Metazoa > Chordata > Aves > Coraciiformes > Todidae > Todus > Todus mexicanus. The sequence continues at coordinate 10,543 of WEIS01058993.1, forward strand.
TTGCAAGACATCTACTTAAAACAAAAAAAAAATTCCCATTTGATTCAAGCATCTACTGAGTTTCAAGTTTCCCTGCTCTCTCTACTTGCAGCAGGGAAGCTAAGAAGTACAGGACCAACCTCATTTAATTCTATTCACAAGCACCCTTCCCAAAGAAAGCCAATAACTTTCGGAGAGTCTCTGCAGACTTTGCTCCACCGTTTTGCACACTGAAGAATGGCTGGTTGGTAATCCTCTTTTCACTCAGTGAGCACAGACCCAAAGGTTTTCCTCCCTGTGAGCTCAGAAATTTCCATTGCCATTTGAGAGAGACATTTTCCTGGCAGTTCTCAAAAGATGCATTTGTAAAATAGGGAACAACCTCAAGGAATGCTAAAGCAAAGGAAGAAAGCTGTACGTGGATAGCCTTTCTACCTCAGCCAAGAAAGGAAATTCCTTCTCAGCACTGATGCCCAACAAACACAACCTACTCTGCAACTACCAAATACCTGATCAACACAAAGTGACTGGCTGTCCACCCTGCCTTGTACAAACACCCCACATTTTCCTAGGTGTTGGTTTCAGATCAGCTGGGGCAACAACCACCAAAATCTTGAAAGAAATAAAAGCTCCAGAAACACATATTTGTGTGTGCATGCCAGACAAGAAAGAAAAATAAGGGGTGCTGGTCAAATGGCTGGGACAAATTACAGAGCGGTGAAGGTATTCTAGTGAAATCACTCCAGGGAAGAGAAACGCACAGTCAATGATTTTTCAACTTGTAGTCTATAGACTTTTTCTTTCTGCAAAGGTAATTAAAGTAAATCCATTGCCGTATCTCTCTTGAAAAATGTTTAGAAGTCTGCAAATCTACAGTGGTTGAAACTTGCTTCTTTCAACTGCAAAACATTTAGATGGCACAAAGCCAAGTGCCAGAAAAAAAGCCCTAGTCAGTAGCTCAGGAATGCCAGCTTTTAACACAAACCAAAAGCATACAAACTCTCTGGCTGGGCAATTCTCAGGGTCATCTCTCACCAAAAACTCACTTAAAGTTGTATCTATCGTCCACCTCCTTGATTCTATGCCAGGGAAACCCAACTGAAGGCTCGCTTCGACATTCTCCAAAGCTGTCAGCTGAGCGAGCTATTCTTCTTACCTTGCTTTGGGGAATTCCTGCTGAGTGTCTCTGTAAAGAGAAACAAGGAGGCTTCATGCCGCACCAAGTCAGGATCCCTTCCATCACTCCAGCTCCTTAGCAAAGGCATTCCTGAGGCACACTGTGCCCTAATAAATCAACACAGGCGCTCCAGGTTTCCCCGGCAGCTGGAAGCTGGAATTCTGCAGTGAAGGCAAACACCTCCCCAGTTAAAGCAAACAAAGCCCAGGAGCCCCCGCGGAGCGCCCACAGCTACTGTCAAAAGAGGGACCGAGAGAGAAGGTGGGAATCACAAGGCATCTGGCTGACAAAAGGCAATCCAACTTAAAGATAGAAGATGGCCATGAGCCCGGCCCTGACCTAGGCATTCCTCTGGGCAGGCGTGAGCTTGCCAAAATGTTTTATCAGAGCACAACCATAAAACTTTGCTTTTAAAGCAATGACCATCTTGCCCCTGACATGGATGGTAGTTTTGCCTTTAAGATCATTTATTTTAGCATTTAGGAGACACGTGTGAAAGATCCTACAAAAAAAAAATACAGAACAAAACCAGACCAGTCTCACACAGCTTATAGCTTACCTCTAAAATAAATGAACACAAAGGAGACAGTAGTGAGCAGTGTGAGCGGCAGTCAGTTCAGCAGAACAAGACGACTGCTGTTTGCAAGGGTAAAGAGAGGTATTCGGGGCTTTTTTTTCTTCCTCTTTAAACTATGTAACAGAAAAGACCTGATGAAAGACTTCAGAAAAGAATTATTAGGTGGGCTGGCATACATGTATGGGCCAACCACCTCTCACACAGAAACCAAAGCTGTATTTTTCAAAAGCAGCACAAGGAAACAACAGAGGCTAATGTTACCACACAAACAGCAGCAAGGGTCCAACTTCCAGCACTAACATTTGTTAGATTGCATACAAAAAAAATAGGTGGGCTGCTTCAGTATCACATTTGCAGTTGCACTTGGCGAGTAAGGGAAGGGAGTAGCCAAGGCAAGGGTGAAACGATGGTAAAAGAAAAGCAGAAGAGTTGACTGCCTCAAAAACTTCTGCAACAGACACAAACCCATTAATACCTTAAAAATAAATATCATTTACTAAAACTAAGGCATCTTCCTCAGGCATACTCTGAGAGCTGGGGTAAACACCCACATTTCAACATCTCCCACTCCCAATGGTTATAGTCTCTGAAAGTGAGTTTCCAGGGAGAGCCTTCAGTGCACAGACGGGAGGTAGCGCGGATAAGTGTGAACAAATCCCACGTAGCTCAGATCTGACCTATACCACAAACTCAAGTCCTCAGCTTCCACAGCATCACTTGGAGCCCCCACTTTGAAATCACTGCAAGGCATATTTTCCTTCCCACTTCCCTGAAGAACCACCAGATCCCAGCCTATAAGCAAATACTGCCTTTAAAGGATATCCTGGTCCACTTACATGAAGTTAATCAAGAGACACAAGTGCCAGTCAGGGAACAGTGCACAGCAGTGCTGCAGAGCCACCAGACCCATCAGTAGGTGGGTGTCAGCAGCTCCCTCACCACAGATCATACCCCCCTGGCCCCCAGCAAACTCACTCACAGATTGTTGGACGAGATTCAGCCTGCAGAGCTGTGTGCTGCTGAGGAAGACCCTGAATGGCAGCAGGGCACTTTAGAAGCCCTGGGTTGCAAGAAAAGAATCACCAATGAATGTGCTGGGTGAAGGACTTGTACATATGTATACTTTGAGAGAGACAGGCACAAAGGAGGGGGTGGTGGTGGGTGGGGAGAGAGACAGTGAGACTTGTCTCCAAGGCCTTGTGTTTATTTTGACCTTTCAGTTAAAGATTCTCCGAAAAGGCACTGTTCAGCCCCAAGCCTGATTAGACGTCTTGGGAAAAACAGAGCACAAAGCATCACACATGAATGAGCACAGAGCCATAATACGATCTTGATATTCCCACCCATCCATATGGCCAAAAAAAGCGAAGTTCTTCAATGCAAACACTGGCAGCGGCAATATGAAACTAATGTGTTAATTAGCAGACTTCACAATCCAGCACATGATGCAGATTGCTGATGTTGGCTATTATATAGTCAATCAGAAGCCAAACAGAACAAGCAGCATGTTAGTTAACCCATTCAGAACAAGTTAGTAATTTGCTAATTGCAGGTTTCTGGAGTGAGCAGACCAAGGTCAGGTTTTCAAACTTCTTTTCTCAGAGATACCTCAAGATGTATTTGGTATGGCAAGCTCTCCATCACTTGCAACTATTCTCTTTATTAACATTCAGTCTCAACGTTCAGCTTAAATATAGGAAAACCCACTGCCTCGCTTTACACAAGCTCAGACTACAAGAGCTCAATGATTTGTCTGGCCTTATAAAACAGTAAGTTGGTTTTCAGCCTGTAAGGAATCACAAGTTACCCTGAAATAATTTATACTCCAAACTACAACATCCATCAGATTTATTTCTTGTATAGGGTTTTCCCATTGAATGCACAAGAAGATTAATGAAGTAACTGAAATTACTGAAATGCAACTGGGATTTAACACTGTTCCTCAGTGTATGTGGGTTTACACAACAACTTCTTAATAGAACTCTATTTTCCTAGAAAGTTTAATCAGTAAAATAAGTGCCACAATACAGGTCAAATAGAAAGATGAGTGTAATGCTGAAATAAATATTGTGAGAAATACAAAGAAGACTTCAGATATCTCCTGAGAATGAAGTACAAACCTCGTTAACACTCCTATTGTGAACACGATTCTTTACATCCAGGATGTACCACTTATGTTGCATAAAACATTTAGACATAAACAAGGTTTGGGAGGAAAAAACCAAACGGGGTGAGGAACATAAGCATTAGTCTTGGGCTTATTTCTAAAGCACAGAAAACCAGAAATCAATTGCAGCAGGACTAGTCGGAGTCACATAATTTAAGGTAAGACCAGTCTGACTTCCTGCCTACCACACAAGCACCGCTCCATTTTATCCACTCACACCTCCACTAAACCCATTAAGCGGTTCTGCGAAATGCAGCGGTTTATGGCATTTAGACTAGAGGCCTTTGGAGGTCAAAACCTCTCCTCGTAGTTTGCTTCAATGGCCTCATCGCTCTTTCTGGCAGCAAGGCCAGCCTAATTTCTTATTTGTTTGCCTTCTGCCTTGAGCCATTAATTCCTTCTCTCCTGGATTAAAGAGTAGCTCCTTGGAGTCAGTTAATGCACGTGCTTAAACCAAGTCACCTCTCAATAGCTTTTTTGGCAATCACCAGACCAGGTCTGTCAGTCTCTCATTACAAGGCACCTTCTTGAGTGCCTGAACAACTTATAACTTTTTTTTTAATAGCAATTTGACTGTCAACCCCCCCACCTCCTCCCCCTTCTTCAGGGTCACTGCTTTGGTGAAGCACACAATGGGGAAACAATCAGCAGCTCTGGCACACAGAAGTCTCTACTTGCCTGTATCAGATGGATGTTATTTCACTAGACCCGTTTTACAGCATAATGGAGGAGCTACAGAAATCATAAACTGCAAAGATGGTATCAGTTGTCTAACAGGCAATTATCTAACTACTGAGTGTAAAGAGCTTGTAACTTCCTTAGTCACCATTTAATCATTTCTCCAAAAGCTCGAAGGAAAACTTCACTACCTGATCCCCGCTCTACCAAAGATTTGTGTACTATCCAGTATCTTCAAGCAAGAAAATGCCAATAGATTTGTCATTTCCACCCATGGCTTTGCATTTGCCCTCAGCATTGCCTGCGTCTCTGCTGAACCAACATTGGCAGTGGGCTTTAGACTTATTTCCAGAACAGTGATGAACTGAACAGCACAGAGTATAGTACTGATGCTTGCTGAAGACAGCTACTAGAACATACCACTAATCCATGATGTTGATGCATGAGCCTTTTTTTTTAATTAAATAATTATGAGGTATGCTGTTGGTGTTGGCACAGATCAATTATTCATGCCATTGTATGGCTCCAAGTTAAACATCCTGAGAAACACATTACACGAACACATTCACCTGCTGCCGTGGGCTCACATGTTTCTTTCCAGCTGGTCTTTCTTGCTATTAACACAACCAAACCCTTCAGAGATACAGACCCTCTGAAGTATGCATCAAAACCAGCAACTACCCTTCTCACATTTCCCCGAAGACTTCAGTTATTCAAGATCACTGGACAAAAAGCATTAATCCCTTGTAGATGCTAACTAGCCACTCCGTATCATAAGGACTAGTAGCTCCTGCTACTCCTGTTCTAGCGGGACACCCATCGAACTTCCACCTCCAACCAGCATTTTGATTTACTGACTGTTCTCATTTTGTGTTCTATATCAAACGTCCATCTAAGTTCACAAAAGGACAAGGCAAGAGAGCTTGTGCTTGGTGTACTGGCAGGAGCACAGGCCAACCTCTGGGTGCAGGTTGGTGTGACAGCAGGAAGGGCTCTGCCCACGATAACACTCAGAAGACAATAATTCCAAGGCAACAATGTAGAATGAGACATACAGCTTTCATCAATCCTATACTGGTATTTCCAAAGCAAGAAACTTACTCGCCATTATGACCAACCCTCCCCTCCAGCCCAGCTCCCCGAGAACACTAGCACCCAGCAGCCTGTCAGGGACATCATCCTCTGGGATGAGATCCTCAATATAGCTCCAAGCAGCAGGAACATGCAGCCTATGGACAACTGGTGGCCGGGAAGGCTACCCGTCAGTTTTAACAGGAGAAAGTCTGCTCATATTTATGCATGACCGCTCAAGTGAACTGCATGACTGCTTTTGTTGATCTGCTCTCAGCGATCTGTTCTTTCAGTAGGAACACCAGGAGGAAGCCACGCTGAGACTGGGCAAGGGAAAAAAAACCACCCTGTGGACATAGTGAATGGGACAGAAAATTCCCCTACAAATTCTTTAAGTTCATTTGCAGTGATGCTGTGCGTAGACTTTTCTAGCAGCTTTTTGGGACGCCTTCACACATCAAAGCCCAAGCCACAACACCGTAGTCATTCTGACTACATCTACTTTAGAAATTGATTAGACCATTGATTTTTTTATTAGCTTAGATAGAGACAAAGTGACCTTTCCATCCCGCAGAAAACAAAGGGAATTAACACATGTAAACAAAGTCTTCATTCTAAGAGCAAAACACTTCCTTTAAAAGGGAAGTCCTGTAATACTTTTTTTTTTTTTCCTTGCAGCTCTCAAAAGATCAATTCTCCTTCCTCCACCTGAGATTTCACCTTTCTGTCCAAAACAGGTCAAAGGGACAAGACTTCTGGAAGCATATACAAACACAAGACAAACATCTTCCTAGAAGTCACTAGGCATTAAAAAAAATCAGTACCAATTTGTAAACTAACAGTTCTATTTCAGTCAAGTGAAGCAACATCACAGAGGACAGTTCCCAGCAGAAGTAACAGTTTCATAAGCACAAAATGTTTAAAGCTTGCTCTAGATAGAAGAAGAGTCTTTTGAGATGTGTTCTTCATTACAGAGTGGAATAACAGGGATGCTCCATGTGTTCATATTGGTTGAAATGATTTCCCTCGTGAATCACTGCATGCATATGATTCCTACCTGCTTAAAATAAACACATTGCATTTTGGGCAAAGTTCCATCATTAGGACCATGTGCCTTCTGGTACTTCCTACATGGTACACTTGTGGATGCAGATTGCAATGCTAGAGCCAAACAGCCATGTGTCATTTGTGTTTTGATGATCCAACAGGCTCTGGCAGCCTGCAGAGAACATGGAGCTTGTAATTGTCACTGCAACGCCCGTTAGGATTACAGTGTGCTGACAGCACAGGGAGGAGTAATAGAAGCACAGCCCAATGGCTTCCAAACATCCAGGAGGCAATACAGGCAAAGGAAAAGGATGAAACCTCAGACCTGCAAGTGCAGGTCATTCTCTAAGAGCTTTGATCAGTGTAGCAGCATCCTGGGACTTGTGTGCTACTGCTAACCTCCTGCACCAGACACAGACACAAACCTTCCAGCAGCAACAGAACATCAAACTGCAAAACTACTTAACCAGAAACGTTCAAGTTTCTTGGGGCTGCGTGAGCAGAAGGCCAGCATACAAGTTCCTCCCAGCGGGACGCCCATCACTGTCATCATCTGGAAGGTAAACACTATTTAGATGTTATTTGTCTGCAACTAATGAGTTTGGCATTCACAGATGCACTGCAAGAGCTGTTGCTGTAACAGGTCTGTGGCGGTGGGATGCTGTAGAGGTATCTGAATGGTTGGCTCCCAAACAACATAAGTCCGCAATACGGCCATCAGCTTGCTTACTCTTTTTTACTGTATCCAAACTTTATCCACAGATTTCAACAGACAACTCTCCACCATGTTGTCAGGCCTAGTTATGCATTATGTTACAGTGATCAGTATCAACACGGGAATATCGGTATTGTTAAGGGAAGTGTCATGATGACACCACTGTGTATGTACAGGCCTTGCTACCGCAGTGTAACAGAACAATTATTTGCAAGACCATTGATGGCAAGCAGGCGTTCTGTGTTTGTGGACAGAAAATGCATTTACAAGGTCCAAGTATCCAGGACACAGAACTGTAACTCAGGAATAATTTCGAAATACAAGCAGCAAGAAAGCGTGGTTGTCAGAACTCCCTCAGAAGCCTTTAGCTTTGGGGCACTCTGCTGAGCTGCTTTCTGAGGCTACTGACACAGCCTTTCACTTCCCCTGCAGACCAGTTCAGCACTGAGAAGGAAGGGGCCACGGTGACTTGGGCACTATGAGGACAGAGACTTGACTGTCCAAAGCCCAGCAAAAGCAAAACAGGCTAAATGGCTCTTTCATCTGTTCCTGTGCAGCTGCTCATATGGCCACACTGCCAGCATGCACAGCCCCATCTCCGCTGCTGTGGAGAGGAACCTTGCAGGTAGCTGCTCTCCCGACAGCACAGAGAACGGGAGCAGCATTTGCAAGGCTCTAGCTCCTTTTTCTTTAGCTTTACACCATCTCAGCGTTGCTGGATGCAGAGCACAGCCAGACACCCCAGCACCGGGTCTTCAACTGCCTGTTACTGTGTCCAAGATGTTCAGCATACTGAGTCACTTGGGAATGGCAGTGCCGCAGGGACTGCTCTGCCACCACACCAATTCAAATGTTGCCTACGCTGTCAAGACAACAAACTGGCAGCAGGCACTGGGGACCAGTTTGTAATTGCATATGCACCTCTCTAGGCTGTCGCACACCTGGAGAACATTTACAAATTCCCCGAAGAGCGGCAAAATCTAGACGAAGGAAACAAAGAAATAATAAGAGTCAGTGGTACCTGTTACAGCAACAGCAGTCCCACACAAGGATAGTGGTGTGAGGGAGCTTCACCTCTTCATCGCAGCCATGAGAAAGCTGTGCTGACACACAGGCCAAGCAGCAAAAAGCCCTTGTGATCCCTGCTTTAAATCTCTCTCAACAGTTACAGGCTGACATGAAATGCAATCCAAAATACGCTTCAACTGAGCTAAGAATCAGAATATCAGTTCACAAGTGCCTCACTCTCCCTAGGTCCTTCAACATTTCTGCAGTCTCGTTTCAGTGATTCCTCTCAAAATGCTAAACCAGCTCAAAAGAGTTGGCAAATAAACAGAGCCCCCAGTTACTACTTCTCTGTTTCTCACAGCGGCACACACAGCTCCCATGCAATTAATTCAGCTGCACACTCGTTTTACCATTCTCTCGGGCAGAGTCATTCAGTAATGGGCTGCAATCCGTATGCGAGAAGTCGAACAGTATGCAAATAGACATCAAAACATTGATGGCAGTGGGATTCATGAGTCCAGGAACTGCTGTTAGACTACAGCTCTTCAGCACACACACATTTTTGGGCTACACAAAAGGTAGGAGACAGCACAGGGCAGGTGAGTGGAGCTTATCACTTCAGCGTATGGAACACACCAGATCCCAGAAGAGCTACCGAAATGTTCTCGCATCTGATAAATCACTATTAGTTAATTCACTAACAGAATCTCTCTCTCCAGCATTTTAAGGTTAGCTTGATGCAAAAAAATCTTGGGATCAAAGCTGAAAATCCTAAGCATAGAGTTGCTTCAGAGACATTAACTCCAAGCTGTCCAAACCCCTCCACCAGCTTTAGTGATAACATTATTTCTGGCAAAGTTTGGTCTGGCAGGTACAGGAGCATCTCCGAAGCCCTAGTTCCTGTGCTTTAAACTCCTGTTGTCTGAAGGACTTTCAGCTGAGCACAGAGCACTTGCAGGGCACTGTCAGGAGCACATTTGCAAGCATTTGCTTGGCCCGTTGTCCACAGAGGTTGGCAGCAATTTGTGGAGATCAGAGAGCCCAAAAACTCCCCACAGTCTCCCACAGGAGGATGGGGCATAGCCACTGGTAAGCAACAGAAGGAATTAAAGAGCGCACATTTTCTGGGAGTCAGAAAAAAAGAGGGGAAACAGGCTGTGCTCCAGTTCTTACAATAACCCCCCACAAAGAATATGGAGGTGACCTAACCAAAATGTGAAATGGTGCCGTATAGGACAGCTAAAGGAACAGAGAATGAAACAAAAATAATTTTGAAATAGGCATACATGGGTAGAAACCTTCAGCTGAAAACACTACTTCTGTGTAGTAATTTTCCAAATTATTATAATAGAGTAAGATGTCAAATATACCCATTCTATTTATAGAACAACATGCAATTTCATCAGGAAACTATATTCAAACATCTGTCAATGCTGATGAAACTAATCAGCTTCCCTCACCTGCGCAGTGCCAGGCACAACTACTCTCCTGTCCCAGCAGAGCTGCAGGGAAGGGCAGGATGCAAGAACGATGTGGCTTTCTCCTTGTGGTACTTCCAGCAGCAGGACAAAGCCGATCACTGCAACTCAGCTGACAGGCAACACTATATTATGCTGAGATAAGCTGACACACATTTTTTTCACTGAAACTCAGAAGCTCCAAAGGCAGCACTGCCTTCACATTTAGAATTCCAGGAAAGTGCAAAAGAGGAAGAGAATGGTGATGACTTGAAATTCTCTGCCCTTGCAGATATAAAGCTTGTTAGTAACAGCAAAATCATTTAGTTAATACCTTGCAGTTTGTATCCTGATGGCTCACCACAGACTGTGGGTGGGTATCTGGAACAAGAAGCAGTCACAATTCCTAACTCTAGCCTCCAATATGGAACCAGCCTAGCTAAATCACCACCAGCAACAAAGATCAATCCACCTACAGCTCCTGTGAGGTAGGGACAAAAGGCTTTCCACATGAAATAGAACAGGAACAGATACAACTAGCAAGATAAAATTACAATGTTCAGATACTTCAGGAAAAGAAACCAATTATCATTCCCTAAAAGGGAGTAGCTATGATGTTGCAGGAATTTTGAGCAGCAGCGCTGGTGCAGAGCAAAGGCTGAGGAAAAACAACCCACCAGTTCCACACTGTTTTGTAGTTAAACTTCAAAGCCAAAGCCATGTGAAATCTCACACAATTGCCAGGCATAGAAGAACTGCTCCTCACAGCACTTGCAGTGTTTATACTGCAAGTAAATAACTGAAGTTCACATGTGATTGAAGTTTGTCATCTGGAAATTTCCTTGGGATCTATATTACTTAAAGCTTCACCTCACATTTTGATCAACATCTGAAGTCTTCATCTGTTAGTATCAGATCATACTAACATGAAGTTCTTTTCTACTTCATTTTTCACCCCTTTTCTTTCTTGGGGGTGGCAGGCAGGATTTGAAAGTGAAATCCTAACATTAAATTCAGGATATCAGAAATCACTCAAATATTGATTCAATGGAGAAAGAAAAAAATCAAATCCACCTAAAGTGACACCATTTGTTCCTTCATTCTTGCCCCACCAGCATCAGGACGCAGATCTAAATTGTTTCCTGCAACCTCAAAATATCTCAGCTGTCTTAGTTACTACTTGGCTAACAAAAATTATTAGCAGTGAAAACAAGTCCTCCGCGTTTATTACTTAAGCAGTTGGAAAGAAAAAAAGCAGAGCCCTACAGAGATCACACCAAAGCACCGTGGTTCTTCCATTAGTCAAGGCTGCGTGTCGGCACAGGTCGAAACATCCTGCTTCATGTTTTCGCACCTCTGCAGCTGAGCAAGTCTCAGCTCCAGCGACTACAACCCAGGCCAGCTTATGAAGCAGGGGCACATCTCAGGTATCGCTATAGCGAACCACAGCATGAAGGCTGATCCTAAACGGTTCTAGAGAGCTACACAGTTAGCAAAAATGCCTCCAAGCATTTTTTAGAGTCCCTAGGCTCAGCGCGCCACGGGGGAAGGTCTTTCGCCTCTCACCACAGGGCTGGAGTGAAGCCTGCGCAATGCATGACATTACTGTTTCCCAATTGAATTAAGCATCTACTCTGCCTCCTGGAACAACTGTATCATGCCATGAGACCGCGCACATGCTCCTAATGTCTCAGATGCTTGTCCCTGAAAAACATCTTGCAAGAATTTTCTAAGAATTGTCTTCTGGCACCAAGACCAAACCAGACAATGCTCAAATAACGATAACTATGAATCCTCTCTAAAGACATCATCTGAACCATCAGGTCATGGAAGATGTCTCCAATAATAGGACAAGGAAAATGATACCAGCACAATGAAAGCCCATCTGGCACATTCCCATAAAGGCAAAAGCAGCCCTCCTGTGGTTTTGATGAACAGCAGAAGATGAATCGTTTCAGATACAGTAATCCTGCAATCAGATACTCCGGAGAGCCGCAAATAAACGCAAATCAAATCCAGGGCTTTACCAGATTATGGGGGATGCAAAGAAGAGTCAGTAGAATGCACTAGCTTTCCAGCACTCGGGAGCACAAAAACATTCCACTAAAGATCCAGGTGAGCAAAAAGGGCACCGGTCCAACCCCTGCTTCCTGAAACCAGCTCGTGTCTAGAGGGCTAATTCTTACAAGCAAGCAGGCAGGCTCATGCCTCCCCTGACTGCTACCACCCTGCACAGCCTGCAAGTTGGGATGAATCAAAGTCCTATCATCTTCCTCCAAGGATGCCCTTATGCAAGATTGGGAGGGTTCAGCTCAGAACTTGGCTACAACGGCCAATTCGAAGTTTCAGGGGAAAAAGCCCAACAGCTATAAACAAAAAAAGAACAGATGGAGAGGTTGCCAGAGAGGAGGAGAAAGTGAACTCCCAGTGAGATTGCTCTGAGAGGCAGCAGGAAGGACTGAGAGAGGAAGACAACAGAAGAGAAATAATGTGAATCTGACCGACTCAGAGGTAGAGATTTAACCACAAAAAACACCAAGCATTTATGGGAAGTGCCTGCTCCATCTTCTTCCAAACTTCCCCTTATCTGTTGTTCTTCATCCCCAACTAACACAAAACATTTCTTCTACTGAAAAAGATACCATGCCTCCCTGTACCAAACACTGCTGGCTCGGTGAACTGCTCCCGAAAGCAAACAGCAACGGAGGAAGACAGCAAGCACCGTTGCTTTTGTTTTCCCGTTGGACAGCACTGGGTAGCACACACCCCACACACAGACAACCTGGGTGGGTGCTTCTTCCTTTCAGAGCACACCCAACATACAACTGGCATTGCTAACTTGGCAGGCAGTCTCTCTCCAGGCACACGGGGCCACCTTCAGCAGCAGCAGATACTTTCCAGACTTGTTCAGTCCTTGCAGGCTCTGCTGACACTGCCAGGAAAGCCCGAGCGTGCCAGCGGCAGCAACACTCGCAGAAAAAACCCTGCTTTACACAAAGACTGGCACTGAAGCAAAGGGAATGGCTCCGTGTGCTCCTTACAAGCCTCTGTCAGCTATTCCCTCTGCCCTTATATGGGAACATCCCATCGCCCCGCTGGGAATATGATGCTGTTGGTGGACGTGAAAGGTAAGGCAGCACCTGAGCCACCAGCACGCGAGGACGGAATTTGTCTTTTCAGAACGGCCAGCGGAATCTGGGAGCCAAAACTCTTTACAGCACTTAAGTGGGAGAAAGCAGAGATTAGAGTGTCAACTGCTGACAGTCTGTGCCCACCTTTCTCAGGAGATTTATGCTGGTAATTTTAATCTTATTAAATATTGTTAATCGTATTACTAACCTAACTCTTTTCACATGTTGGAAGAAATTTAAAGAGAGAATTCCATATATGACCGCTCTACCTTAAATATTTTCTGCCCAAATCTCAATTCAGGGCAAGTCCCTGGCTCGCACATTCCAATTCTGCTACACACAGGTGTGGATGAGCACAGAAACAATCTGCTCAGCACCAGATTACCGGTGAGCCACCTTCCCTGCCAGATTCTCCTCTCTCATAACCTGCTTACTTTCTTCTCCCAGGATTCTGCTAGACATTCCTGGCCTCTCTAAGTGATCCTGTTAAAACCTACCCAATTCCATGGCTGGTTTGTAACAATCAAGGGGAAACGCCAATTTCCCCATTAGAATGCACAACCACGTAGCACAACAGCTCAGTGCATCAGCTCCCTCCTGGATCAGGGCGAGTGCCTCCATCACTGGCTTAGCTCCCAACGTCACACGGACACATCATTAATGTAACGCTCATCGATTTCTGCATTTTATACCCCAGGCAGAACATGGGACTCCTGCGACCTCCATTCAGAAAGTGAGACCAGAAATGAGCAGACCACATTCAGCACTCCGCCCAACACAGAATAAGGCACTTGTTTAGTCAAATACTGACCCCGCTGTTTTACAACACCCAGGATTGTAGCCCCTTCCTTTGTAACTACCACAGCAGTCCAGATATTCTCTCAGGACTACTCCTGTTCCAGCCTGCTGCCCTGAGATAAAGCAACAGTCACAGAAAGTTTAGATTTGAGAAAAGAAAGGTCTCAAATTGCACTGATGTAACAGAAAACACACCTGCTTAGGGGGCCCAAACACTTGCTGCAAACTGTTCAGGAGGAATGCGTTCACGGTGGCAAATGAGATCTCCAGAACAACGGGGCTTAACCGCTCAGTTTCAGTAGAGGCAGTAAAATCAGCGCGGAGGGGAAGAAGGTGAACACATGGCCTTCAGAAGTTAAAGGTCCTGCATTCATCAAAAAGCCACCTCCTAGCAGTTTTTTTACTGTTGCTGGGAAAAGTGGTGAACAGATTGAAGAAGGCAGACAAATTAGCCTCCCCCAGGTTAATAACAAATGCATTTGTAAGTCAGCAAAACAGACTTAATCATTAAGCAACTTCGCCTTGTGTAGAAGGCAGCTATTGCTACCTCTGAGGCTGAAGTTTCAGGAATATGATGACACCGGCTCGTAATGCTACTTTTTTTAACCACCGCCTGGCTTCAGCCATTCGTTACAGCCGCACCATTCCCTCCCAGCCCTTTAATCCCCGGTGCAGGGCTACTCCCTGAAGACACTCAAGGCACTTTTTAATCAGCAAAAGGATTGACAAGTTATCATAACGCTCCTCAAATAACACGGCTCCTGAGAGACTTCTGGCTCTTCCCTGCATTAGAAAGTTCTCAGCATCCTCGGACAAGAGCAGCCCCAGGGAATCTGGGGCACAGCTACCCCGGCGCACCCCCAGCAGACGCGGTGTTGGAGGACATGGTTCAGGGATGAACTTTGCAGAGCAGGGTTCATGGTTGGGCTCGATGCTCCCAAGGGTCTTATCCAACCTCCCAGTCTCTGATTCCCTCATTCCGGAGGCAGGAGCGGTTCCCGGCGCTGCCCCAGCCGCTCCGCTCCAGGCGCTGCCCAGCTCGCTGGGGGGGTCCCCCCGACCCTCTGCTCGCCGCCCAGCACCAACCCCGCTGCATCCCCTCGCCCCGGTTGCCCGGCCGGTGCTCCCAGCGGCCGAGCCGCCCCCTCCCCCTCCCGGGCACGGAGCCCCTCCGCCCGCCGCCCTTCTCTCCGCCGCCACCGGGGCGGCTCAGGGNCGCCCCTGTCCCGGTGGCGGTGGCGGTGGCGGTCCCGGCTCCCCCGGGCGGCAGCTCAGGCGGCTGGCGGGCAAGGAGCCGCCGCCTCGAACGAGCCACCCCGGAGCCGGTGCCGGGCGAGGGCCCGGGGGCTGCGGCCTGGCCGGTGCCGCCGGACAAAGTGTTGTGTGCGGCCGGGCACACCGCTCGGCGGAGGGGGCTGCGGCCCCGGTGCTGAGAGCGGCGCTGCCAGCGCCGTGTGCTGGGGAAGGCCCAGCGTTTCTCTCTCTCCTCTCTGTGTTCCGTAGCGCTGTAACTCTGGGGCGAGGTTGGGCGAGCCTTTGTCCTCGGCTGTGTTGAGGCAGGAGGTGCGAGTGAGAGGGCACCGCAGCACAGGGAGCTAAAGCAGAGAGCGAAACCAGGCTCTTCTTCCTTAGGAATCATCCTGCACAGACACAGCATCGGCTGCTCGAGATGCAGCCCAGTTCCCGTTTGCAGAGCGTGTGGGAACCGGGATATGAGCGAGAGTCAAGAATGTGACAAAAGCGTAGTTATCTCTAGTTACAACCCCAGTGAAGAACATACCATTCTGGCTGGAAGGCGGCGGAGACAAAAGCATCAGAAAGCAAAGTGCCCGAAGTGATATGTGTAATATAAACTAACTGCTGGTTTTGTGATTTTTATTCCTGCGAAGCTGGAAGCTCCAGTCATGAGAAGAGCAGAGGCTGGTGCTCTGCAGAGAGGCAGAGGCATTTCTTGCCCCCGAGAACTGACGGCGGAAAATCCTCTCTGAATTAGGGGTAAGCTCTGTCAGTAACAGCTCTACAGAGGGACAGAATTAATGCTCCCATTTTTCTTGCTCACACTGTAACTTCTGTGTTCCTCAGATGTGCTGGACTCTTTTGTGTCACTGATCAACAAGTGTACAGTTAGTCTAACAACTGACTTGCTCTCCGGGCAGTGACCAGTGCTATGCACTGAATACAATTACACAGCCCAGTGGCCATTTGCCTGCTGAGCTGACTGCCAGATGTTTGGAAATCCCAGACAAAAGATGAAGTTCTGCTTCTACCACCCAGCCACAAATCCTGTGTGGAAAAAGAGGACATATCTGAGGACGTGCAGAAGTGACACGGCAGTTGTAGGTCAAAGCAAACTCTGAAGAAGAGGAAGCAGGCACTGGCCGGGGTTGTGCCAGGTACAGAATTCACTGTCTGCAAGGGTACCCATCACTGTTCCTTTTTGGAGAGATGAAGCTACAGATCTCTGCTCAAGACACAAAGCTGCTCTGAAACTCTCAATCGGGCTCCCCTCCCACGTGCATTTCTGACATTTCAGAGGAACATAGTTGGTGCAAGTCCCACATCCCAAAGTTTCATTGAATATTTACTCTCTTTGTTACAATCCATCAGCCTCTCACATTCCCACCCCCAGCCCAAAAAGTGACAATTTTATGAAGGAAAAAACACATCTGAAAGTTTAGAGATGCTGAGCAGTTGCTGGGACCTGGCTGCACGATCACAGCGCCCCAAAGGAAGGATTATTTTGAAGGCAGCTGCCAGCAACTTCCTCTCTGGACCTTTGCTCCTTGGCGTGTTGTTATGCTGAGGAGTCCTTGGGGCTCACTGTACACAGAGCCCATGAGAACTCTCATGAGGAGAAAGATGATCCTTACCTAGTCCTCTCCCCACGCAGACAAAACCATCCTACTGCCACACCCTACCCACTGAATCGCTCCTCTTCAGGTTAGAGCTCAACTGAACAGAACATTATCATCTCACTAATCAGAGACCTTTTAACTGCACTTAAATTGCTTCCACCAAAACCCAGTTTTGGTGACTAAGAGCATTAAAATCCCCAAAATTCTCTTTGCTCCAACCCATTCCTGACTCAAAACACTAATCCCCTTTGTGCCTTTCCCCCAGAGCCAGTCCCAACCTGCAGCCCCTTCCGTCTGGTAAAAAACATCTGCAAGCTCCACTTAAAAAGCAGCAAAAAGCCCCAGGAGAGCACACTGGAGAAGAGCAGCTTTTCCTCCTGTCCCATGGCAGGGGTGGCGCAGGGAGCTGGCTTCAGGTTCTGCCACGGGAAGGATGTTACAGGGCTCCCCTCTTATCGCTCTTATTGTACTTAGAGTCTTGCAGAGTAACAAGAGTCTTGTAAACCCACCAGATGATTGCACATTCCCTCTTCGGGGAGGAGTTTTGATTGGTCTGCACTAAAAACTTTTGCAGCTCTTAAAAATAAACTAGAGAAAAAGCTAGTTCTCAAACATTAGCCGGCTGAACACAGCGTCACACAAAGAACAAACATATTGAGGAACAAATTTAAATAGTTTTTGATTTCCATTTGCTCAGAAGCTGCTTTTTTTTTTTTTTTTTTAAGAAAAATATATTTAAATTCATGAAGGATCCTCCTCTCTAAAGGCCCTTGTTGGTGTCTGGTTCTAAGCAGGTTAGCTGAGTTCCTTGCGTAACTATTATGATAATCACAAGGCTGGCAGCTGCTTATGCTCCTTTTGATTTTCTTGTTACTCTTCCTTCCCTCCAAACAGGGAATGAGACGGGTTAAGAAAGTCACAAGGGATATCTAAATACTGTCTATAGCTCCTGGAAATAAACTGCATTTACAGCAGGGACCAACAAAAGGCTGACTACATCTATTCTCCTTTAAATCTGACTCTGTTCCTTCCAAGTGTTCAGTTTTGTCAGAACATTTAGAAACAGCATTAAGGTCTTCATTACCCTCCTTTGGGCACCTACAGTTTGCTAGCAGCAGTTTGTTGATGATGAAGTATCTGCTTTTGAACGTGCCCCACAGATTGTGTGGCCTCAGCAGTGCCCAGCATCCCAGAACCTGCAGGAGCAGTGGGAGATTCTCTGAGCACACACCTATTTGCACAGGTTTGCTTTTCTCTCTGTGGAACACAGCAAAACAAGCTTGGGACAATCCCTTTATCTTGGAGCTCTGTGGCCTGAGCATTTACACATGGACTGTCCAATGTCACTGTGAACAAGTTTTCCAACACCACAGGTGAGGGCTCCAGCCACACAGACTGTGACAGTTGCCTGCATGAAGAGCAAGAATTAGAGGAAGTATTTGATGATGTGAATTACATGCACCAAACTAATACAGAGGGGTGGATGCTCACCTCACTGAATCAACACAGATGATGAATTAGCATTTTTTTAAATAAGTCTTGAAGAACAGAGAAGTTCCTGAGAGTGTATGATATTCCGATATTTAAGTAGAGTAATCTTCCTTCAGGCAAGCTCACAGGCAGGCCAGTGTAGACTACAGTCATTTAAAGGCTTACAGCAGAAGTGTGCAAAATTCTGTGAAATACAGCCTTCAAAAAACCTCCTTGCATAGTATTTCAAAATCAGTTGGGAAGTCACCTTACATATTTGACTCTGAAAAAATAATTACTAAGGAGATACTCCCAGGGTCATACTTTATGGCCTCTCTCTTTCCTGGTGCCTAACAGCACAAGGCTCAAGATAAACTGAGGCATTATCTCCTCAGCACAACTCTTTCCCATTCTGCTATAACTTGCACTATAGGACAACCTGCACTAGGATGACTGGCACATCAAATTGCTAAACAGACTCTCCCACTTCATTTAAAAACTATTTTTTTATAAACCCCCAGTTCTTAGGACAGAAAAGTTTGAAAACTCTTGACTGAATCCATCCTGTCCCAGGACAGACTCTGTCTATATCTGTATCAAACGTAGGGACATTTATCTAAATTGTTTTTACAAACTTCCCACGATGGAAACTCCAAAACCTTGCCACAACTGTAATTACCTGAAGGCTTAACTCTCTTTAAAAATAAAAACTGTGGCGCAGCTGTTTCTTGCTATATTTAAGCACACACCTCCTTAGATTATTCACTAGTTGCCAAACACCAGAAATCGCACTTCTCTCTGTTTTATGAGGAAGGTCACAAATATAACTTGTTAGCAAAAACCTGGCAATAAAATAGTTCTAAATATATTATGGACAAACCCAGCATTGTCTCCCTTTTCCTAGCTCACAAACCTCACTCCTACTGCAAATATCAATCCTGCTTCTGAAGTAAACAGGAGATCTCTACCACTCCTAAGCTCCATAAAGAGGGAAGTGTATGTTTTCAGAAGGTATTCTGTGAAAGAAACTGTCTTTTGCAAACAGATAGAATGAAATCAACAGGAGCACCTGCAACTTCCTACCAGGATCTTAGAATGCTGGAGCATTCAAAACTCAAGCGCTGATAAATAAACACATACATCCTGATGGTGACACTACACCTAATTGCTTTTGTCCTGTATTCATAAGCAGCATTTGCTATTCCTTTCATGAGCGGAAGGAATGGCAACTTTTCTCTTCAGAATGCACCTACTGTTCAAAGCCTGTAGTGACCTCATTAGAAGTTATTTCCATAGCCACTGGGCTGTTTGCTTTTGAGTTACTGGTGGTTTCTCACGGAGCAGTAAGAACTCAAAATAGCTTAGCATGGGCCAAGCTCGGGCCACTGCCACCCATTTTTCTGCAGTTAACATTTATCAAAGGGCTTCCTGTTGCTCTTACTCGGTTCCCTCTTTAAATTATCTTGTCTTGATTGACAGCAGAATTAACTCGAATCTGCACTGGCTTTCTCTGACCTATGCACAATGCGTAGGTCAGTCCCTGGCCTCTTTGTACTTGCATGAACTACTGCAATCACCACCCCTCTGGCTGACAAGTGTTTGGGGCAGAGTGGTGGCAGCACCATCCTGCCCAGGCAGAACTTTGGTCACAGAAAGAGAAGGAATATGTCTAGAAAGGCCTTAGCAAACAAAACTCTCTTATTGAGGAAAGCTTCAGCTGAAAGACTGCATTCCATTATCAACAAATCATAGATCTGCAACAGAACTTTCTTTTCTCTTCCTTTCTTTCTCTCTTCCTTTCCTTCTTCCTCTCTCTCTCTTTCTTTCTACCTAGCTAAAATAGCCCAGAAGAGCACAAGCAATGAACGATTCATTTACCCATGTCTGAATCACCAGGAAATATGTAGAGAGATGTCACTGTGTGTGTGTGTCACTGCTGGTACTGCCAACGTACCTGAACTAACATGAGTGCTCAGATGAACTCCTGAGCAGCTGTGCCGCTTTTGTTCAAACTTGTGCATTCGCTGCCTGCGTTACCATGACAAAGATTCAGCGTGAAGTTCTGCACAGATGATACGTATGGTCTATGTTACAGTGTCTCCCTGGCTATTGCCTTCAGCTAGCGCAGGTACAGCTGCTACTGTTGCGGCCACACCTTCTGGCTTTGGGGTACACAAACAGTGCAGCACCAAACGACACGTTTAGATCATTGCCTCAATGGAGGTATGATTAATCCGGGATTGAGAGAAGGTACAAATCTGCCTTCCTAATTACTATATAGACACAGTTAATTACAAGGTTTCTTCCCTAATTGAAATTATTCTGCTGTCACTTCACATATGAGGATTTAGCAAGGAAGAGCAGAAACAGGAGAACTGCAGTAATCGCTTGTAGCAGCAAGTTCTGCCAGTTGTACGTGTCACACTGAATCCGTTCCTGAATCTTCCCCACTCCCTACAAAGGATGAGATTCAGCTATTTTCGCCTTGACACGTGTCACACCTTCCAGCTCTTTCCAGATTTCAGGCTGTGTATTTCAAACCATCCTTTAGCACAGATTTATTTGCTACTGTTCTCATTGACTGACTTTTTCTTCCCCCAACGCTAGGAAATGTTAAAGCTTTCTACTCAGACTTTCTTGAAAAGGGTACAAAGCAGATCTCTTTAGAGCAATAAACAACCCTTGGTTTTGGATTCTCTTATTTATTGTATATAAGTTTAGTCTTGCACCTTTACTGATTTTGATGCCACCAAGTACAATTCAGTGAGTGCTGCCTCAACTTTCAAGTTTAGCCGCCTAACATGCAGCATTTCAAAACCACGCTCATATATATATAATCCACACTTCTCAGAGCTGCTGAGTATCTAAAATTCAGACACTTATATTATAAGGGGGCCTAACTTTATGTAATCAAACTGAAGGAAAAAAAACCCCAGCAAACAAAACCAGAACAAAATTCTCAGTGACTAGTGCTGGCAAATTGCAAATAGAACCATTGTACTGTCCCTTCCCCATTAATTAAACACATCTCTAATTTTCATCAAGCTCCTTCAAGAAGTACAACCTGTAAAAATATTTGTGAAATGAGAAAATGACATAGTATAGACTTGAAAAATTGCATTGATCTGTGTGTGCTTCTTGATGCAGCTAAGCGTATGGGAATTTTTATCCCAGTTCTCAAGTGATCAGTTTCCCTGATAAATGCTTGTTATTCACTTTACACTCCAAACAATCAATATATAAATCAACAGTGGTCCTTCCCCAAACCACCTTTTGCATATTTCATCTCCCTTACAGGTAGTGAATCATCAAGGATCCTTCCTAATATTGTTTATTTGGTCATGTTACAATAGCATTTAAATGAAGTTGGTGCCTCATAGAGTAAATATTCCTGTCCCAAAGATCTCCCAGTCTTAGGAGCTTATAATCAAAACCTCAAACACTTTTAATATGGTTACGGGGCAGAAGGAACTAGAAGGAGCTGGTAGAAGAAAACCTGTCATAGCAGACTGTATACTAAACACAACTTAGGTCATTCTGAAGTGCTCACACAAAGGCATGAGGTGAGCTCGTCACTCCTTTGTCTGCAAAGGTTCTGCTCACAGAGCAGGAGTTCCACATCTGATTTGCTTATCCACTATTAGCACTGGGAGAAAACTATTTCTTATCACAGCGATACCAGTGAGGCCACACACAGATACTGATATTTAGCTGTGTAGACAATTGTTTTTCCTCAATCAGCCAATCTTCATCCTTCCAGGAAAAAAAAAAAAGGCAGCTGGGCCTTGCATCTTTTTCCAAAATACTAATTTGGAGTTGTTTGCATAATGCTATTACCATTAACGTACCAGCTTAAAAGCATTTGCTGTAGAGGAGCACTTAAATTTTCACAGAGGGCAAAATTGGAAAACGAATTAAAAACCAGAGAAAGTTCAATGAGATACCAGTAAGGCTAAGAAAGTGATCGCTCCGTAGGTGATTACTAAAACTACAAAACACCCAGCGAAGGCTGGAGAGAAAGGATAACTGGCTTGTATCTGCAGAATAAGCATCACCATACTTATTACAGTTCTGTATATGAACCCTTTTTCCCTTTCTGGGCCTGTGAGCCTTTAAGGACATGGAGCTATTGGTAACAAACAGCAAAAGCTTCAGAAATGCTTTTGGATACTTCATGACAAACTGTCCTAGGAAAAAGTTACCCCATGTAACTCTTAATGTATTTTAAATGCATCATCTGGCTGTAAGGCCACATTGTATCACGGTTAATTTCAGTCCTACTTATTTCCACGCTCCTGCTGTTTGTGATATTGCAAATCACTGCTCTGTATCTAGAATAATAAACCAAAACAACCCCAAAACTTCAGTGCAATTATTTCTACCCTACTGGTAAAATGACTCCTGATGAAAACACAGACAAATAGCAAAACTACGAAGAAATGAGAAGCAAAATTATAGAGGATTACATGTGAAGGATAGATTAAAAGAATCATTTGAACAGAAAATCACAAACGCAGGTCCAGAGTGAAAGTCGCTGATCAGCATGATATACAAGACTAGACACTAAGAGTGAAGCAGCGAATGAAATCAAGAGATGAAACAGTGAAATCTCCTTTGCTTGAGTTAAAACCCACAATGTTTGACAAAGACAATATGTTAACATGGAGCCAGCAGCAGTAGATGGACTAAATCTTTACAAGTTTTCCAAATACATAGGAGGAAGTATAACGAGAAATGCTAACACAACTTTATTTGGACTTGTACTCTAAGTATTTAAGAGTGCAAGTTTACTTTATTAATCTAGCAAATAGTGGCAATTAATCAGAGATCAGTTGCCTTTAAGTATAATATAGAGTACTGGTAAAGTAATAGCAAACATAGCACATGTCACCGCAGTGCTGTAAATAGAATTTCTCTTGATTTGCGTTTCCAGTCTCCGCTCGGTATCACACAATTCCAGTATCACATCTCTCACGGCAGAAGCCTGGCCCTTACCCTCCACTGATGACCTTGGTGTCGCTCTTTCCGCAGCTCGAGACTGGACGGTGAGTTTAACACTCTGCACCTCAGAAATCATCTGCGTTATGCTCTCCTGCAGACTGTTAAACTGCTGCTGTAAACTCCCTAGGCATGAACTGACTTGCTTAGTGTAGTTCAGCTGTTCGTTTAAGGGAATTAAAAGAGAATCTATTTTTATGGAGTCATTCTTGGCTTCTCTCGTTATAGTCCCTTCTTTTATTTCCTGTGATGTCCTTGTTTGCAGCACAGCTTTCAGCTCTGCTACGATGTCACTGAGATCCTTCTGCTGTAAGTAATAGCTGGAGGCCTGTTCTTTGATGGCTTCTTGCAAATTTATTGGGCCCTTCTGTGCTTCAAGCACCAAGACTTTCAATTCTTGCAGCCTTACTCGATTAACGTAGGTGGAACCGAGAACACCTATAATGGCTCCCAGTACAGAACCAATAATAGACCAGTTCTTTGTCTTTTCAGCTCTTGTTCGCTCTTTCTCATGGCTTTCCCTTACAGCTGCAGAGAAGAGAGAGAATTTTTCTCTCTCAGATTCTTCTGCATTTAAATATGCAGCTCGGTACCTCTTCTCTTCCTGTAAGAAATACAGTGATTTGAAGGAGAAGGTATAACATGAAGCTGTAAAGTCTATACTAAAAAAAAATAAAATCCCAAACCCCCAGTGCAGATGAAGGAATGGGAATTAAGAACATCCATTAGTTTCAGAAATTTTCCTTTTAATGTGGGATTTTCTTTATTAATCCTACTTAACTCAATGAGACATCCTTCTAAGTCAAAACTGACAAATGGCAAAGGTCATCAGGACTTACAGCTGAAGATCCTCTACACAAGAATCTGTCACACGCTGATGACAGAGTAGGCGAGGTCTTTCCCCATAACGTTCACTTTTTGAGCCCTGCTTCCTTCTCCAAGCACTGCCTTTATCACACTTCTCCCTTGCAGTTCTAAATCCCATAAGTGGGAACTGAAAATAGGACTGGAAAGGATGTCTTGGATACATTCATCTCATGGATACAGATGTTCCTTATTCCTCTGTATTCTCTTTCTTTCCCTCCTTACAGACAGATGTCTTCCTTTTCTCCCTGCATCTCCCAGAATTATTCTCATTCTTCCAAGTGTGTATTTCTTTTGTAAGATGGCACCACCGCTTTATAGACAGTGCAAGGACTTGAGTTCTGCCTTTCTTTGCAGTCATGCAGAGCTCTATTCTTAATTAAGTCTCATTCACACAGACCTGATGGTTTAGATCACTACAGCTCCCTAATCCTTCCCTGATGTTCCACCCACTGACTCAGGAGCTCAGTTTAGGCTCGGGCATGGGTACCCGCTCCTTGCCTGAGCTTTGCCACAGGCATACCTGCTTCCAGGCCTGTTCCCTGATGTTGCTGCCGTTTCACCTGGATTTCCCAGACAGACTTTGGCTGCTGCCTTGTCTTTATTTCTGATCCTGTCACCAGCACTTCTTGGCTCATCCAGCTGAGGTGCTGTCGGACTGTGTCCTGTGGTGAGGATACTGTTCCAGCCTGTGCTGTGGTCAATCCTGTCTTCTTGCTCACCCTCCCTCATGGAGCAGTCTCGCTCTTGCTGCTCTTTTGACAAAAGCTCTACTGAATTGCCTGAGTGTTGAAGCCAGGCAGCTGAGAGAGTTTACAGGGATTAACAATCAGAAGGAGTTTCTCTCATTACATGGATGGTTAACTCATTGAATTCCAGCTTTTTGTCGACTACTCATGTACAGGTCTCCACTACAACAATTAATTTTATAGGCTCACTATCTACAGCCTTCTTCTCCAAATTTACTACCCTGATTTAGCATTAGCACACACAAATTGCATAGCAGATCAAACCAACAATAATAATAAACTAAGGAGCGTAAGAAATTAGCCCACAACACTGTATATCAGAAGCAAAATGCATCTACAATAACAGTCACTAGTGACAGAAGCAAAGCACGTGAGTTTTCACCGTATTTGCCAGTGCACAAGTACCAACAAATTACCTGCAGCAACCTGTGTTCCAGAGTAGCCAGTTCTAAATACTGGGTGTCATCCCGAGAGATCCTGTCTAAGCGGTCCCGAATTTCCTTCAGTTTAATCTGTTGGGCTTCTACATTTTCACGAGCCTCTCGTACTATCCCTCGAGCTATCATAAAGATATTTTCAGCCTGAGAAGAAAGAGTAATTATTTTAGAGATTCATCACCAGAGAGATTTAAATTGCTAATCATATGAATTTGAAGGGTGGGGGGAAACCAAAACCCGAAACAAACCAGACTCCATTTCAATCTAAGGGAAAAGCTGTATTTACTAACATGCATAGGTGAGGATATATTCACAGTATCTATACAAACAGAGCAGAAAAAACAGACATGCTTGTCCTTGGAGGAACTTCTTTGCCTCACAGCCAGTTTATGCTTCTTAAAGCTTAACTCATAATGTTCAAATTTCCACATTATCTCCATGTTTACCTCTGCCACTTTTCCCTGAGCCTCTCGAACTTCATTAATCCCCACAAACTCTTCATATCTGTCCCACCAACTCTTGCACGTTGCAGACATTTTCTGAATGGAGTTTTTCCCCACGACAGTCCCAGCTTCTGTCAGCCGATTGAGAAGGCCCAAGGCCACCTCCATTGCAGACTTGGCTTCAGGCCTCTTAGGTGCTGATGAGCAGTAAGTCCGCACTATGTGTACATTCATTTTTGGACTCCACTTTACCAACGAATGGTGATATTGCAGACCACAAGACACCGAGGACATACTTGACTTATATTTCATCGGCCCCATGTCTTGAATTTAATCACTGAATAAAAGTGCTACAAGGAAAGAGAAGAAAAAGAAAACTTAATGAAGTCTGGTTGATTAATACCTCTTAAAACAACACGTGCGTACCAAGACGCTAAACCATCACTAGAATTACACCATCACTTACCCAGAGAACTTTCCACAATTCTCAACAAAGGGCAGTTCTGCCAGAGATTCCTGTTTCTCTGCTGGTAGTAAGTACTCCACCATGCCTCCACCTCAACAGTGACCATGTGCAGATCCGGTACCAGCAGCAGTAGCTTCAGAATAATTTAATACCTCAGCACAGAAGTGAACGCCATATGAAACTGTGCCTTGTGCTGTCACACTTGAATTTGCTGTCTCATGTCATGGGTATCAAAAATTCTGCAAAAGAACAGAAAAGAAGAGACAAAGAAGGAAAAAAAATCTTGATAAGAAAATCAGCATGGTTCAATCACTCCCTTTGTCTTTCACCCCACAGATATAGGAAGTGTTGAAGAATGCAGGGACAAAAACATAAAGGACAGAGAGAAAACACAGAAGCGCTGCACTGAACACAACAAGCGTTCTCAGGAGACTGCCTACAAAAGTAAAACATAAGGAAGAGCCACAAGATCAGCAAGATATCAGGTAGTGAACACACAGCTAGGCCTGCATTTTAAAATTAGCTTAAAATTCTTGCTTACTACAGCAGACTGCTAGCTATAACTTATTGTACAATGCTTGTAAATAAGATCTCAGTTTCCTCTAAGATCTGTAAACAAGAAAACTTTCAAATAAGACTTTATCTAAAGTTTGAATATGGTTGTATTAGGTTTTGATTACTATAATACGAAACTACGGGTTATTGAGAAAACTTGATAGCTGCTGCATAGTTTTAAAAACAATTATTTAAAAACAAATTTCCCTGTGAATTTTAGGTGGCTAATGACACCGTATATATATGCAAGTACAGGTATCTCCACAGGAAAGGATTCTTCCTGCTGGAAGACATTTGTGATCAGCTTTTAGGGGGTTACTGATTCCGAACGCTACAGGTTTGCTCCTGGGTGTTTCTAACGAATAGTAACGGCACCAGACAGCATTGTGAAAATGTTACCAGTTGTTTTACATGCATAATACTGTGGTAGATCAAAGCTAGAAGAACGTGGAAATGAAGTAAGTTCTCTTTTCTTCCAGCATCACTCATATGTTTTACTGTTACACCACCTACTCTATGTTGCAGGTGATGTATCAAAACCTCAGCTCAACTTTGGCCCTGCTAGACTGCACTGCTGCATAGAGAGTGTCACCAAATCCTCAGGCTATTGAGACAATACAGCAAAAATGGCGAGAAAATTCAGATTTCTATTGGAATGTCTATGCAGGCAGTTGCAGAAAGCCTGCAAAGCAAGTAATCTCAGTCTGAGCTAGCAGGACCTAAGAGTTATGAAAGCTTCACCTGAGACGACATGCTTTGTCACAGGATGTTAGGGGTTGGAAGGGACCTCTGGAGATCTTTGAGTTCAACCCTCCTGCCAGAACAGCACCATAGAATCTTGGCCAAGTCACACAGGAACACATCCAGATGGGTCTTGAAAGTCTCCAGAGAAGGAGACTCCACAACATCTCTGAGGTGCCTCGTCCCTCTCTCTCCCCCTTCTAAGAACATCAGTTTCCCCGACACAAACGTTCTTCCCACAGGTTTACACCCCAGTTGCTACGCACACCAGAGATGAGCAAGACCAGCTTTTAGGGCTCCTACCTGATCTCGCAGCAGCCTCTTTAGTCACTGCCAGAACGTAAACCTCGACTTTCCCACACACCACACACACACACGCACTCAGAGCCCCAGTTCTTCTCACGCCAAGGTTACAAGTGGCCGAGCCCTTCCGTCCCACACCAGCCCCCGCTCTGGACACCCCGCAGCCAGCACGGCCAGGCCGTCACCGTGCCCAGGCCCGGGCAGCAGGGGGGGTCCCGCCCGGGGGGGTCCCGCCCTAGGCCTGCAGCCCCCCGCGCCACGGTGGCCAGGCCGAGCAGCTCCGCTCCTGCGCAGCCGGTGCCCGCGGACCGTGCCAGGGCTGCGCCCCCACCGCAACACCCCCTGCGACACCCCCTTCCCTTCCCCTTCCCTTCCCCCCCACTGCGGGCGGCGCCGCCTCTCACCTGCGCGGGGCCCGGCCCGGCGCCTGCAACGGAAGCGGCGGCGGAAGCGGCTACGGCGGCCGCGCGGGGACAGG
>WEIS01058996.1:0-26942 GCA_013389965.1 Todus mexicanus
TTTAAAATGTTTTAAAAAAAGACAATGATGGTAAGAGCTTCACATTTTACATTGGACTATGAGGGTGGTAATATTATTAACTGATAGCAGGTCACAGTTTTTATTACAGTCATGAGATAGTTTGCTACTGGGAAGGTGACACTGTTCAGAATGCATGTCTTTGCCTTTAGAACTTCTATCACTTCATATAAATGCAAACATGTTTATATAAAATGTGCATATATGTCTATGTATGTGAAGGTGGCACGGATATTTGGTAATTAAAATAGAAATGTAGAAGCTCTGCTGTGGGCTGGTTTTCAACCATTTGCTCTTTGGAAAGGAGCCAATGTATATCTTGGAGGTCAATATAGTATAGTGGTCTATTTTTGCATGTGTATATGTGTATGTGGAATACATAAAAATAATCATCCTCAGATTCATTCATATATGTGTATGTGAACATACCCCAGATGTTTACTTCTTAAGCCCTTAGCCTGACTGTACCCACTCATGCCTGTGGGAGAAAGAATGATAGAATGCGTATATGCTTTTTCCTTGAATATGTTTGTCACAATGTCAAAGTATTGGCAGTTGTCCTAGTGAAGATATGAGTAAATCTGGCAGACCATAGTCTAAAATTAGTTCTCTCTATATGTAATTGTCCTACTTTTGTTTGCAACAGTCCCAGCCACACTGAGCTTTTATATATACCATATAATTGCCACAGTTTTGCAGGCTGCTGAACCTATTTTCTTTGCTAGGCTGAACAATTAGCAGTCCGCTATTTATTTTTTTTCTTTCATAAACATTATTAGGGAAATGCTTTTATTTTTTAATATATTTAAAGATGCTTAGGATATTAGCACAAAAAATGCATTTCCCTCAACGAACTCCGAAAAACTGCTTCTGTATTTGATGACTTACTTGAAACAGAATGAAGGTTGAGAGATGATGGCTGTCAGTCCATTAGTGGCACAACAGAATGATTAATGTCAGACTCTTTGAGGGAGTTACATCATTCTTGGCCACCTGTACTCCTGGACTTATGTTTGCCATTCTTCTACTTGAAAAAGCTACCTTCAGATTGAAATTATTGCTTCTTCTAGTAACTGCAGACGTTGCTATTTTCCGAGTGTTCAGAACTTGAAAAATGTCTGTTTCTTGCTCTATATGTTCTCTACTGATCTGCAGAGACTATTCCTGCTAAAAAAATCATTGATCAGGCTTAAAAATTATTATAGTTGAAATGGGGGAACAAAAGGAAAGATCACATTGGTTTTCATCTGCTTTGACTTTGTTTTATTTTTAGGAGAAACTTCCTATTTGCAAGAATTTCAAGCCTATCATTAGATGCATGTGTATACACCCACACCTACAGATATATGCAAGCCCACCTCTTTTCTAGTTGTTGGAGATTTCATCTAGACAGCAATAAGGCTGCCTACAGTCTTGCACAATTAGGCTCTAAATCTACATAATTAAATTTAGTCTTGTAAGTGTATCTTAAACAAAACTGGGGAATAAAGTAAGCAGCTTTCCTAGAGCCTCTACAACAGGAATTTAGTATCTCTTATCTAGAAGTTACAGTTAGAGTCTCAGTACCCTCAAAAGAAAGCTTGAGACTCTCTGTTTGTGCAGAATACAGTTTATCAGATACATGGTTCTGTTTGCAATATCTAAGCAATCTCAAGATAGTCCACGTTTCTAGTGGGTTCCAAACTAATGCACTTCAAGAGCAGCTTGTTTTATCTTTTCTCATATGATGCAGAAAAAAGTTAGCATAGAACTTCTACCAGTATGTTCACTGCTTCCTCTCAGAGTCAAGTATGTTGAAGGCCTGTAAAGTTGACAGAATAATCTAGCGCAAAATGAGGCAAAGAATTCTCTGCCCCAGGCAGATTTGAAGGGAAAAACATTGCAATCTAATGAATATCATTTGCATATCATTACAATAATGAAAGAATAATAGAGAAGCAGAGTGATTTCATTAATCATAAATTTTAGAGTCAATTGGAAAGGCAGATCATCTGGATTTATGGTCAGCTTGTTTTAACAACTAATATGAAAACAAATTAACAAATGGTAGATAATATTTGCACATGCATTATTTTCATGTGTTTTCTTGCTGAAGCTTTTTTGCAGAGAACCTAAGAGTTCTGTGCCATTTACTGATTTATTCCTTTGCTTAGAGTAAACCTGACTATTATAAGTAGGTACACCAATGCATCCTTATTTTCCAAACAATTTAAGTATGTGCCAGTTTAGGGACATTCAGAATGTACTTAATTATTTTGGTGTATAGCAAGGGTTGTACCTGGTGGAAATGTTTGAAGCTATGCAAATTTTTCATTGCAATAAGGAACTGAGTACCAAAAGGTCATCTGTGTTTATGGTGCTTCCTTTCCTTAACACTAGATTTCTATTGCTACTGATTTGTTCATTGTGAATAACAAAACATTACTGTCAGAAGGTAAACAGCCTCATTTTTCTACAATTACAAAAGAATAACGGTGGAGGCTGGCTTAATCTGCAGGCAGGTAAATTAATAATAGCATGACACTCAGATTTTTGTCTTTATGCTTTCCATATTCAGAAAGTAAGTGTCTCTGGTCTGTTCATTTCTACTTCCAAGTAGCTCTCATTCTAGTATTTGACACAAGCTCTTCCCGCAACTTAAAAGTCACATTTTGTGTTAGGATTTAAAGTCTAAAAGATTGCAGAATGTCAGCAAATAAAAAGATTACTATATGTCTGTTTGATACAAATGCAACAAATTCCACAAGGAAAAGTTGTGTTCTGTCTAGACAGGTGAAAGTTTTTACTTCTGTTTCATTTTATCTGGGCACTAACTAGAAAGTTATGTGATACACGACTGTCCTGGTTGGGTTAGAACAGAACAATTCTCTTCTGTGATTTTTACTTTTCAGCTAAGTCTGTCTGAAGTTAGCAGCATGTTTTTGCAGAGAGTCTGTTTCTAGCAGTGATAATGCTCCGTGTTTATAGTTAGTACCAAGGACTGGTATGCAAACCAAGGTCACTGCTAGATCTTGTGTACCACACTGGGGGGTGCAGAAAAGTAAAGGCTGCAACTTCAGGGAGGAGCGAACAGGACAAGTGACCCTAAGTTAGCCAATGAGGTATTCCATCCAATATACGTTGTATTCAATATAACGCTGAGAGATCAAGAGGGTCTCTGCCCCTTCTTCTCTTGGCCCTTTTGCCATTTTGCCCTTCGTCTTCTGTTTCCCTGATATCGAGCTGCTCTCTCAGCTCCAGGACTCTTCCTCACTTGGTTTGGCCTAGGCAACTTCAGCTTTGCCCTGAGGCCTCCAGCCCTGGTCTTGGCCTCCTGCTTTGGTCTTGACTGGGCCCCAGGTTCTGGGCCGCACCCCTGAATCCAGCTCCCGGTTCCCATCTGCTGCTGGGCCCTTCCACAGCATCAGTGGGGACGGGGATGGATTTACCATCAGGGGGGTTCGGTTTGATACTGGTTTTGTACATATTTGTATATATTTACTTTTTTTTATTATAGTTATTATTATTTTCGGGTTTTTAGTAAAGCTGTTCTAGTTTCCTTTCCTAATCGATAAGTCTCTCTGCTTTATTTCCTTTCTTCCCCTTTTGGGTGGGGAGGGGAAGAGAGCGTTCTGTTGCAGATTTGGGGGTGCCCTGACCCCAAACAGTGACAATGACTAATTCAGAAGATCAGTTTGCACAATAGTTTGCATTTTTTAACTGTGTGATAATACAAAAATACAGGCTGAGTTTTTCTCACATGAGCATAGAGGCGTCTAAAGATGCTTCCTATCCTAGACCTAATGATACTAAAAGATTATAAAATAGTTTAACCTTTCAAGCATTTAAAGGTGTTCTTATTTGTGAATGTGAATACACAGAGTGCCAGTTGTGTATATTAAAATGCATTTCTACCTTTGCAGAGGCATGATACTGATGAACTATTCATAATTTATGTCTATATGAGATCTCTGTCCAGGCTACTTTTGAATTCTGGGACACAAATAGCTGCATGTCTTTTCCTTTTTTTTTTTTTTTTTTCCTACTCCCAGTGGGTGACAGTACAGTTGTTTTTGATTTTGTTAATTAATTTACTTATTCATTTCCCCCATGGCTTATTAAGTATATGTCATCGTGCACAGCCTGCTTAGCTCATCAGTCAGTCCACTGGATCACAGAATCACAGAATTTTAAGGGTTGGAGGGACTTTGTAAGATCATCTAGTCCAACCCCCCTGCCAGAACAGGATCACCTATAGCAGTTCACACAGGAACACATCTAGGCAGGTTTTGAATGCCTTCAGAGAACAAGACTCCACAACCCTCCTGGGCAGCCTGTTTCAGGGCTCTGTCACCCTTACCATGAAAAAGTTTTACCTCATGTTTACATGAAACCCCCTGTTGACGGATGTTTGGGTTGTTCAGTTGAAGCAAAAACAGGAACAAAGATAGATTACAGCCTAAGTGAAACTAACCTGCTTGCGCTACACTATGCAGTTCATCCCAGGTACTTGCACTCCAGTGTAAATTGCTGAGCACTGATGAGGGGTCTGTGACAGAGGAGATGGTTTTAGGGACCATTGAAACCAGTGGTTTTGAGAGTCCTGCCAAGGAGTGGGGTGGTTAGGGGTGGCCTGAGGCACTTCAACACCACTGGCAGAGCCCCAGCTTGTGGTTCTGCCCCACCCCACTTGCCGGCTGCAGCTGAGCAGATGTGTCCAGCTGGATGTCATCCTGAAGAGGTACTTTTTTTCCTCCNATATTTATATCATCCTATCCCATTAACCCTACCTAGTAACCATAGATGTTTACCAAACTGAGTGCAACATTTCTTATATAAGGGCAGCTCTCCTCCAGTAGCTCTAGAATTCAGGTTTCATTTTTGCCTTTTCCACATCCACCCCTGCAGGCTTTGATGCTGCCAATAGCAGACTCTGTTCCTGGCCACTTCTAACAGGAAGAGAAGGGAGGAGGAATGCACTTCCAACACACTCTTTCCTCTCATGGCAGCAGAAACATCTCATTGATTTAGCTGTTAAATAATTCAGAGGCAACAACCATCTGTTTAAGTCAATGTCCTGTTTCATGTCTCCCCAGAGAAAAACCAGCAGTCCAGAATGAAACATCAAGTATGACTTGCTGACTTTCTTACTTAAAGACTATCTAACAACTAAGAAATTTTGCTCCTACATTTTCTTTCCCTTGAGATGGAACAGGCTAATTTGGACTTTGGTACACCAGAGACTAATTATAAATGAGGGACAATGGCTTTCCCTTGAACCAACTTCAAGGCAACAGAAGAACTGTAAAGATCAAAAAGGTTCAGTTCCATAAACATTCTTGAGAGTCTGAAGAAGAAAAAAACAACATATGTGGGAAGTTTAGATTCAGGGACTTTAAGGTATCTACTGTATATGTGCACACTAGATGCAGTAATTTTTCCACATGACTGTTGGCATAGTTCTTCTGACTCAGTCAGATTTAAACCTCTTTGACATCTGATTCACTCTATAACAATCAGAAAGCAGCTTTTTAAAGCTAACATCTAATTAATGATCCAAAGTTTCATAGAATATTAGCAATCCGAGTCCACATCGTAGAAAATTTAGTAATTTTGCATTCTTCAAAACTGGTAAGTGTGTGAAAAAATGTTTTAGTGTATCCTTTAAGGCTCATAATAGAGCTCTGAGAAATGTGATACACAAACATGTCAAAACTGTTGGTGCCTCTGATATTCAAGTTACTTTCTGTTTGGTTCTGGCAGTATCATTACTTAATTATTTGATGGACCCATGCCAGGAATTTCTTTCTGCCACTCCAAATCTCAATACATACATCAAGTAATTTTGTTCATTCTTGTGCAGGGAGTTTCTCTGTGTGAAATCAGTTTTGAAAGACTGGAAGAGGGCAGAAATCTTGCCTGTGTTCAAATTCATTTTTCAGTAATGAGAAGAGGGACAAGGAAAATCATGTGTGAGAAACATAATCAGGACACGAGTAAGAAAACCTTGCTACCATTTTGGTAACATTTTATAGTTGTCCTGGTTTGGGTTAGAACAGAACAATTCTGTTCAGTGATTTTTACTTTTTAGCTAAGTCTCTTCTTACTAACTGCACTATTGGAAAGTTAGCAGCATGTTTTGCAGACAGTGACTGCTTCTAGCAGTGATAACGCTGCATGTTTATAGTTAGTACCAAGTATTGGTGTGCCAACCAAGGTCACTGCTAGATCTTGTGTACCACATTGAGGGGTGCAGAAAGTAAGGACTGCACCTTCAGGGAGGAGTGAACCTGACAGGTGACCCTAAATTGGCCAGCAAGGTATTCCATCCCGTATATCTCATAATCGGTATAAAGCTGAGGGATCATGAGGGTCTCGATCTATTTTTCCCATTTTGCCCCTTTTTGCCCTTCGTCTTCTGTTTCCCTGAGATCGAACTCCTCTCTCAGCTCTGGGACTCTTTCTCGCTCGGTTTGGCCTTGGCAGCTTCAGCTTTGCCCTGAGGCCTCCAGCCCTGGTCTCGGCCTCCTGCTTCGGCCTTGTCTGGGCCCCAGGTTCTGGCCTGTGCCCTGCTACCAGCAGCACCAATCTCGGCCACATCCCTGAATCCAGCTTCTGGTACCCATCTGCCGCTGGGCCCTGCCTGGGACTGCTCCACAACATCAGTATTGATGGTGACATATTTACCATCGGCGGCAATTGGGTTCAATACTGGGTTTGTACATGTTGGTACATATTTACTTTCATTATTATTATTATTTTCATTTTTCAGTAAAGCTGTTCTAGTTTCCTTTCCTAATTGTTAAGTCTTTCTCCTTTATTTCTCTTCTTCCCTTTTCGGGTGGGGAGGTGGGAAAGGGTGTTCTGTTGCAGATCTGGGCATGCCCTGACCCGAAACTGTGACAATAGTTTAGGTAATGCATTTGTTGCTCACTAGACTGTTGGTCACAGAGTGCTTTGGGTCACACGTGGGGAACTGCTGGTTTTTTGAATTTTCCAAGCCTCAGAAATTCCAAATATTGCTTTTCAGTCTAGGATTCACCTCACCTAAATTAACTTGTTTAGGTATCTGATGTTATCTAGTTGCTTGCCTTCTGAAGTTAATGGGGAGAGATAGACCTTCTAGAAGGCAACTCATAACATCCTGACCCAGGAGGCCAATGCAGAGAGGCTGAGTTTCATTCAAGAGATGCCTGTGTCTCTGTATTGGTGACTGTCCAGAACTTCTATGACTGTCTTAGACTAGAGCACTCAATTTTAGAAGTAAAGCATTACGTAGGATAATCCTACTTGTTTCCAGATCCATGATTTGAGTGAAAGTCAACAGAATGAAAAGGGGCTCACCAGAACTGTTGAGGCACTTAACTTCAAACTGATGCTTTCAGTCTTTCTCCTAGATTAAACCCAACTTTTCTCAGAGCTTCAGTGTTATGGATTTTGCATGGTTGAATAAAGAGATACAAGCAAATTCACATGTCAGTGCCTACTGCTTGCTTTACTGCTGTGGTATCTTCTCTCATGGAAACTCCTTTGAAAGCTGAGGTGCTTTCACTTTTTCCTTCAACTAGCTTGCTTCAGCATTTACTCCACTCTCCAACAGAGTTTTTCTATTTCAAAAAGTTTCTACACTTATTTCCCACTTTTCTCTCCAGCTCCATTTTTTTCTTATCATCTTGATTCATACTTTTCTGGTTTATATCTTTTGTTTGTTTAGTTTATATTGACTTATCTTTGCAGATGAAGTTGGTGAAATTGTTGTCTTTTAATTTTCTGTCAGTTCAAGCATTCCTGTCTAATTTTGCAGAAAGCCTGATACAGCTCTGCTGTCAATGATAATAATTTCTATTATTTACTTTTTTTTCCTCAAATTACTTTTCAGCCTGAGGCTGACTTACTGCATATTGATTCCATCAATTATATTGCAATTTCATAAAACAAACATTCATGCATCATAGATAACTGGTTTCGCCAAAATAGCCCATTGTATTAGAATGAGTAACAGGTGTTATTATAAATCTGAAAGAACAACTACAAGCATTGGAATAATGCTGGAAACTATTAATTTATTTACGCGGTGTGAGATTTTTTAAATGAGAAAAAATGTCTCAAAGTGCACAAATTTCATACAATTTTTTGTTTCAACCTGAGCAATTATCAAAATAACAATGGTGTTTGTCTTACTACTTGAAAAATACCAAGTAATATCAGTACAAGATTTAAATACTCCTTTGGTTAGCTGAGTGGTGGTGGTAGGTCATAGGCTGGACTCGATGATCTAAGAGGTCTTTTCCAACCTTAATTTTTCTATGATTCTATGATTCTATGATACAGGTAGCTACAGTATTCCTAGCCTGATAGAGAAGACATCTATTTACCTAGAATGTAGAAAAGTTTAAGTAACCGTCCTGGTTATTTAGCTCATTGCTAACTGCTGCCCTGTGTATGTGTGAGTGTGTTTACATATACCTAAAACTTTAGAGGAGAAAGTATCAGAAATAACTAGCTTTTTAGTGATAGTTTAGGAAAAAATATTTAAGGATTGATTGTCACAGTTCTTCCTATCTTGTTGCTATTGTCAAGACAAAGAGGTTAATATGGTTAAAATGGAGCCTCACTAAAACTGAGGTTTATTTTTCATGTGATTTTTTAGTCTAATGTTATTGTCTTTTAACGTATAAGATAAATGAGGCTTCATATTTGAAAGAAGCATCTACTTAGAAATGGAGCCAAATAGCTCCAGCTTGTTTGAATTGCTAGGTACTTACTGATTTACTTCTGTTCTCTATTTGAAGTACACATTTGCTTCTATTGTGCACAGCACACAGTCAAAATGCTAAGAAATCAGTTTGAAACAAAGAAATAATCTGATTGACTCCAGTCTTGCCACAGATATTTTAATTTTCTCTGTAGCCATGTATCATTGAAACAGTGTTCACAAGAAGCCCTAAAATCCTTTGGATCAGCTTCCCTTTTAATGCGTTAGGAAGACCATCTGAGGGCTCTGACAACAGCTTTGTGTGGTTCCTTTAGTAGGAAAAAACAAGAACAACAAAAGTATTCTACCTGCATGTGAAGGCATTTTTACAGCTATCTGAGCTAAATCCTGTTTAGATTATATGCCAGAGAATTAACTGCAACATTGAAAAGGTGCCTTGATTAGCATCTGATCTCGTCTACCTGGACTTATGCAAAGCGTTTAGCACTGTCCTGCGTTACATACTTGTTTCTCTCTGAATTGGAGAAACATGAATTTGACAGATGGACCACTTGGTGGATAGGGAATTGGCTGGATAGTTGCACTCACAGAGTTGTGGTCAATAGTGTGGGTATCTACTCCACCATGGGCTGCAAGGAGACAACCTGCACCACTGTGCCCTTCTGTGTGGGCTGAAGGGGAATCTCTGCTCTGACAACTGGAGCACCTCCTCCCCCTCCATCTTTTCTGACCTTAGTATCTATAGGGTTGTTTCACATTTTCTCACTCCCTCTCATAACTGCTGTATATGAATTTTACCATGTCTTAAATGTGTTATTACAGAGGTGCCACCTGCATCGTTGATGTGCTTAGCTTTGGGCAACACCAGGTCTGTCTTGGATATGCTCAGAACTGGTGCTGTACAACATGGGGGCAACTAGTCTTTTCTCACAGAAGCCACTCCTGTGGTCCCTCCCCACTACCAACACCTGGATAATGAACCTGATAGACCTTCTAGTAATATAAGTCTCTGTTGCTGTTTTTTTCTGGAAGTGAACAACAGCAGCTGAATATCTCTAGACTGTTAAATGGAAGTATTTTTCTGTATTAGAGATAGGGGCATTGATTATACTAGTTTTCCCATTGCATGCTGAAGAATATTTTTAGTCAAACTTATGATATGACCACTAAAAGAGCATCTTATTCTCATCTTGTATAGTTAAAAAGTGCTGTCTTCCTGGAATGACATTTCACACCCAAAACTCGGCAAACAAAAACTAATAAATATATTTAAAAATCAGTAATTCATTTGTGTTTGATGTTGGGGGTTTTGTGGGTTTGTTTTTATTTTCCTTGGATATGGCTGCCTACATCGTTATCATCGCATGAAGTCCTATCTGCTAAATATTCTCTTACATAATACAGAACAAATATTTACTGCTTCCTCAAATTTGCAGCCTAGCAGTGATTTGTTGTAAACAGAAATAACACATTTTGAAGTGTGATTCTCTGTAAACACGTTGAAAGGAAGTGCATTTGGGGTTATCACAGAGTTTTGATTATCTTCCTTCTGCAGTATGCTGCATGATTCTCATGTTTGCAAATGTTTTCATTGGTAATAAAGTCATCAGAGTTTCTTTTACACAACTCATTTGTATTAATCCAAGTCTTTGTTACAGCTTAAACTCCCATTACAATTTATGACTAAATCTAACTATATAAAATTATCTTTACTCCCACTGTCTCTCGCTGTGTGAGTTTTGATGTTCTATATAGGCTAATCTCCTTCTGGAAAGATTTTGCTAACTGTAGGTATGTTAGAGGCAGAAAGATCCATGAGTCAGTGCAAGACATGAATGAGGGTTCAGTATGAGAACGGGTAAACAGAACCTGATTTGTTATTAGCAAGTAATCTACCTAGTAGCACCAGAATGTGTTTTAAACGCGGCATATGTGTTTAAGATCTTTAAGCAGATGTTCAGTTGCAGTGATACTGATATATATATACATGATACAATTATTCAGCCTTGTCTTATGCTTTATGCACATAGAATAAGCATACTCTTGCTTTCATTTCTATGTTTCATAGTAAAATCTAAAATACTGAAAGGATGTTTCTCCCATCCTTGATCAAATCCTGTAATCCCATAAATAGGAACAATAACAATGACAACAACAATGGGCTTGCGACAGTCTTAATCATACAGACCTTATAGATATGTTTATTTTGAACTATTAGAGTTCAAAATGAACAGCATATTTCAAGCACAAGAAACTCTTGTCAGTAACATTTACATGTGATATAAACTGTTGGACCATACAGTATCTGTAATTTAGTTTTTGATGTTTCAACATTTTTATTTCTCTGTTGAAAACCTTAGAAGAATTTCTGATTAATTCTTTCATTAGAATTCCACTAGGAGGAACTCCCACGTGATTCATAGTAACCTATATTAAAGGTCAAGCTCTGCATTAGACATTTAGAAATATTAGCAGAAATAAAATAAGAGGAAAAGAAAAACAAAGTACCTGGAGATTTATTCCTACAAAATGGAGTATAGAAAAGAGAGATCTGTGTTTAAATGAAAGCTAGGAAATGCCAAACTGTCTGACTAGCAAATCCTGGGATAAGGTAGGGAGATCATTGAAGGGTAATATTATGTGAAAGCAGAAACAAGTGTCGTACAATATGTCTTAAGGCCCTTTGGGTAGAGCTATAGCCACAACCACAGAATACTGCAAGAAAATGGAGGAGCTAATCAATGTATCATATCAAAGACCATCAATTTAAAAAACAACTGATGAACCTTAGGAATCTCATACTTGTCCAGATGAGAATATGATATACAACTAAATTTCAATAAAATTACTGACAAATAGAGAAGATTCCCAGGGAATTAGTATTACTTAAAACACACACGGTAATTGTAGGAGTTGTCAGGTAGTAAAATATTACCTTAGGTGGGATTCCTTTCCATGTCTACAGTGGACTAGCCACATTGAAGGTATGCATCTCATAATCCATTAATAGACTATGGAAAAAAGTAAGTACTTTTGGGGCAGGTGCCTACAGTAGATATGTATGTCAGGAAGCAGCAAAAGCAAAGCTACTTGGGGAAGGAGGATGAGTCAGGAGGAAAGGGCGTTCCCAGCACTGGCAGACAGAGACACCGTGAGAGGGCAGTCCCACAGCACCCAGGCAAGACGAGGGTGGTGGCAGGGACACAAACCAACAATCAGAGATCATCAGACAAAATGAGGTAACAAGTGTGGTCCAGTTCAATATAGGAAATCCAGTCAGCATATCAGGACAGCATGAGACAGAGTCAGAGAAAGTAGTGGTGGAAAACTAAGAGGGTTATTCTCTTGCACCAGTCGTTATTTACCTAGCTTTGAAAGGTTTGTCCTGGTAAAATTCAGGCACAATGAATAGGAATAGATTTGAGCCATTTCCTTAAGCCTTAATTAAATTTTAATTATTTTCAAATAAGCATGAATTTAGAGTAATTGGATCCTCAACCTTGAAATACCATATTCTTCATTAGTGGAAGCATAGTTGTCATGTGAATGTACAAAGTGTGTTGGATGTATTTGGCAAAGTGGTATTTAAACCAATTATCATTTCAAGACAAGAAGAGTTCAGGTGGCTTTGAGTCTAATAAGAATAATCAATATAACATTTTTTTTACCCTGTTACATAGAAAAATGTGTTTCGTTCTGTTTTTTCTTTTGTCCCTACTTTGTCCCCAAAGGTAGGATTATGGAAAGAGGACACCCTCAAGAAAAGAGCACTTGGCAGGTCACCCATTCCTGGACTGAGATGGTCATGTTTCCCAACAGTGGAGAAAGGCCACCAAGTTCTCTGCACAAGCTACACAGTGCAGGAGAACCAGTGTCAGTGCAAGAATGGGAGGGAGTGCATCTAGCTGGTTAAGGTGTCCCATGCTCTTAGCACACCTCAGGGAACGGAGTTGGAAGGAGAAAGAGTCCCTGATGGGAGCTGTTGCATTTGTTACAAGGAGGAGCATCACTTGGACAGTTTTAAACCTTATCTTTCTCTTTCCTACTTTGCCCTCTGTTTAGACCCATCCAAAGAACATTGAATGCTATCTGGCCTTTCTGTCATAAAGGAACCTGAGTCAAGTTTTCCATATTAAGAATGCAGTCAATATTATATTTTATTTAGAGGGCGTTAGACGTAAAGACACCCAGTAGCATAGGCTAGAAAAGGTTTCTCAGCTTCTGTGGAAATGAAATAAGGTTCTACTGGAAATTGCTCTGAAACACAAGGACTTGTGGAGAGAACATTTTCTGTGTGTGGGATTTATAACCACTTTACAGAATTCTGCAATAAGAACCTGTTATCATCTGTTATAATTCACTAGGTCCAAACTAGGTCTGGTATCAACATACTTTTTAAAGAAAATAAATGTGGAGGATATAGTGGATGAATGGAAGTTGACATTTGCTGGTCATAATAAAATAAAAATACTTGGAGAAAGGAGAGGGAGTTCCCAAATACTTCTGGTAGAGAATATACAGCATACAATTTAATGACAATCAAGGATAAACTGAAAGCAATTTGTTTTAGTCTCTACCATCTATAGGGTTTGATGATTATTATTGAAAAATATGGACTTCAAGAGTCAGTATATAATAACAGAATATAATATATATTAGGCTACTCTGAATGAAGACATGAAATGAAGTACATGTAGGCGCCAGGGTGACAACAAATGATGCACTAAATGTCAAAAAGCAGACTCAAGAGGAAAAAAAAACAAAGAAGGAAAGAGATGGGTAGAAGTCAAAGAAATATACCATTAATTTTATTTTTTCACCCTCTTAAACCTAAAATGGAAGGTACATCATTACCATATCAGTGCTACAAAGCATCTGCTTTCCTACTCTTCACACTGCAGAAAGATTTCTGTCCAGAACTGAATTATTTCAGCTGCATCAACATGACATTTCAGTTCTTAATCAAATGTTTTTGTGAAGAGATGAATCTCCATTCCTAGATTTGGCACTTTTCCACAATATTTATCCCACACCAACTGTGTTAAGGAAATTCCACCATCCTCCATATCCTGAAAGGAAGGACACTTCTCTCTTGATTAGTGAATGCAGGAGAAAACTCTGAAGGACATTTCAGAAGGTTCTCTGGTTGTTCATAGCACAACATTTTCTATACCACAGCTACTTTCTGTGTCTGAAGGCAATCAGTATTCAGTTATTTGTACTAGTGCTAGAGAAGGCTGTAGAACTAGATGGATAAATTGATTTGCATTTGTGAAGCTACAGTTGAGATAAATTAATATTACTTTAAAATTGCAGAATTAAACCAGGACTGTTATGGGATATTTTATCTGCATATGGAATTACATTAGAAAGATATGATTTTTGTTGAATTCAAAGGCATAGATTAAAAACTATTTTCTGATGTAAAGTCATGTAGGGTATTTTCATAATATTCAGTGACAAATGAAATATACATACCAGATTGATCCAGATGTGCTACTGTCAAAAGTCACAACATATAATCCTTTAATATCGCTTGTCTGGATAAATTATGTATTCAAAGATTCAACATATATACCGAGACTGCACTCCTCTGTTGCTTAAGATAGAAATGAAAAAGATGTGTGTGATTTTGTTTTGTAATGTGATCTCTTTGCAATTATTAATAAATTGCTGTTTATTTTTTCTCAGCATTGAATAAGTAAACACTTCTGTTCAGATTTCCGTATTTCACTGACATACCACTGATATGCATAATGCATATGCAGCACGCGTTATATTCTGTATTTGAGTGGTAGATGTTTCATGGTATTAATCTACTTTTTTTGAATAATAAGCCTTTCAATACATACCATACATAATCAGGCAACTGTTTCTCCTGCTGTTCATATTAACAGCAGTATAAAAACTTGCAAATCAGGAGAGTTCCCATCTGCCTCAAATATTTTAATTACCCATGTAGTTTGGAAACAAATGGAAAAGAGCATTTTGTGCCCTTCCCTGTATCTCAGCTACTTCAGTCTTCTCATCCCACTTTGCAGCGGGCAGATGAAATAGGGCCATTCTTTATCTAGTTTTTGTAGTATTGTAGAAAGAGGCAGGACAGATTTGTGACCAGGCTGAGAGAGCTATGACCTTGCTAGCGTTGTGCTTGTGAATGGGTTATGATGACAGGGAATCAAGAAATGTTTGCACTCCCACCCTTCATCTTTTATTGACAGAGAGATGGTTCACAGCTCTAAGAACTGTTCATGGTGTGTTGAGGCTTTCAACTCCAGTTTGAAAACATTAATTACTTTTTTACATTTAGATAATTTCCTAAATCTTAATGGATTTTCACTTGCATAAAACTTCTGAAGAACAGTCTAAATAATTTGTTTTCAAGTTGCAATCCAGCTGCACTCTGCCAGCTTGAATTTTGTGCTTCCACTGCAAAGTAAAGTCACCAGGCCTAACACCTCTGCAGTCAGTCATCCATGCAGAGATCACAAGCTACAGTTTTCTGCCCGTAGACCAAGAACACTCATGGTCACAGCACATGATCGAGACATTCCCAGCAGATAACCCTGTCAGTAAGCATTACTTAGTCAGATAATGCCATAGTAGTTGTACCAGAAGACAATAGCAGTCTGTGCTTCAGAATTCAAAGGGTCAAGATGTGGCTGATTGTGAGGTTTCTGTCTTGAATATCCAAATACTGATGCTGCAAATAAGCACTTCAGTATTTTTATTTAATTTCCACTTAGTGTATACTTAAAATCATTAAAAATACTATAAATAAGTTATTTGTCTTTAAATTGAAATTAATGTTGGAGTTGAGATCTGACATTTGGGAGCTCTGGGAAATCCTCCTAGGAGTGTAACTCCTTTCTAAGCTCTTTTCTACCCTGTATATTTTTGATATTTTGTTTTTATTTGACCTCTCCAAAAAGTATGTAAATTTATTTTCTTTTTTTTAATAGCTCTAAATCCCAGAGAAATTGAATTCAATTTAACTTAGACATTTTGTTTCAAACACTTTGAGAAATAATATTTGTTCTATATTTATATGTTATCATAATTAACTTATAGTTTTGCTCCTATGGCCTTACATAATGTAATCCTAAAGAGGAAGTTCTTAATAAAAATTCTGAAGTTCAAAATTGTCTGTTTAGATTTCACTCATTTTCTAATCTTTGTTAAAAAGAAAAAAAATAAACATCTTCCCCATGACAAAATGATGAATTTCTGCAGATGTAAAATGTTTCACTGAAATAAATCCCAAATTCCTTGTAACACTAAGTTTTTATTTTATATTCCTTAAGAACAGGAGCACTTTGGGACCTTTAAAAGTTAATATTTCAAATGGTACCAAATGTTCTTTTCTATCCATTTCTTTTTTCAGGAAGGGTGTAGATAAACAGTATTAGCAATATTTTCTTAATCAGTAGCCTCATATCCCAGTGGATTCAACCTTTCTGTCAAGTTGGTTCTCTGCTGCAGAAAATTCTATTTATTTGTGCCATTACAATAGCCAGGAAATTAATGGAATTCACATCTCTATATCCATCTTCTAAGCCTACAATACTAACTTTACCATACTCAATAAAAAAAGAAGACAACCCATTTATCACCCCCTGAGATCTCTTTCTGGCAACCAAGTTCTTGTTTTAATAAATCCAGCAAATGCATTTGTTTCATGTCAGTGCTTTCATAATGCAATTGTTTTGCCGAGTACATTGTGCATCTTACATACTGGACCTTTGGTTCCCTTTGCATTCCTAGTCTGTCCTTATTGTTATCTAGTGCTGAGCTCTGTAGGCAAGTGTGCTGCTTCCTCCAAAGATAAAGGACTCTAAGGACTTGAATGGCAAGCCAAAGCCTGCTGTTAAAATACTTTCCTCATGCTCCATCCTTACTGTAGATGTATAAGGAGGAGGTTCAGTCTTAGCTCTGGATCACCCTTGGAGTCCCAGTATAGGTCCAACTGCCTGTTCATGGAGTAGG
Source organism: Todus mexicanus (assembly GCA_013389965.1). Taxonomy (NCBI): domain Eukaryota; kingdom Metazoa; phylum Chordata; class Aves; order Coraciiformes; family Todidae; genus Todus; species Todus mexicanus. Next base: position 16,700 of record WEIS01058996.1, read on the forward strand.
TCATTCATGTAAAATGGGGCAAAGCACATACAGGTTTATCTTGGAGCATCTCTCCTGTCTTGGGGTTTTCTTAAGCCAAATATTCATCTTTTGAACTGAAAAATCAACTCAAACAGGTAATAATACAGGTGAAAAATGACTGGAAGATAGTAGTCCACTCTCATGCCTGCTTTTAATTCTGTTCAGACAAGGCCAATTTGTGAGTGCAGTCAGTGCTTCAAAACAAGATTGAATATAAAGCTCTTTACATGCAACACTCTATTGTGACAGAGTCAAAGAAGGGAATTTTGCTTTTCAGTCCTTAGATTAAGAGATTGATTGTCATTCTTCATGAAGCACTCCAGATTTGAATCAGCTTCTTGGAAAGCTCTCATGAGCTCTCATGATAGATTCAGTGATCCCACTGAAGGCAAATAGTCTTCAAGGACTGTTAATCTGACCTTTCTCATTAAGAAGAGGCATGTTGGGGAGTCCACATCAACTACTGCGTAGTGTTACACTGTGGCTTGAGAAGGTGGTTACGTTTTGGGCTGGCTGAAGTTTTTTGGAAGAATACCTAATCTCAAATTCAATAAACTTCAGTAATTCAGTTGTCTATCACAGTGTTTGACAAACATTATGCCTGGACCACTATGCAAATAAAAATCATTTTTTGAAAGGTGAAAAGACATTCAGGATTAATACCCTACAAAATAAGCTGTTGAGAAGCTGTCATGACAAAAGGTAGCCTGCCCTTTTTTACCAGCTGCTCTATCAAGGGGGAAAGGTTGTGGTTAATGATGTGGAAAGTAGTTTTTAGTATCTCAGCATCACTGCCTTGGTTGTCAAAATAACTATTCATTTCCACGGCTTGAAATGGACTCAACAGCTGTTTTACAGAAGTGCTTTGAAAGCCAAGCATTGTTGCTATGTGACTTTATGGAACTCACATGATAGCTTCAAAGAAGAATTATATGAATTTGAACTACATGAAGCCCTAACTGGAGTGAACATGATGATTTAGATAATTCCTGATGGTCTTCTATAGAAAATCAGTCATTGCATGCATTATTGTACAACAAAATTGTCCAGCTACTTGTATTCATTAAGCACTTGTCTGCAACAGAGCAGTTTTCCTTTTAAGCACTGCTCTACACTAAGGCTGACAATCTGGATGTGGATGAATGTATGGATTTTTAGTGCTATAACTATAATATGGTACTTTGTGCTTCTGTAATAGGCCTACATGATAGTGGAAGTGAATAGTGACAATGGATATCCCATGGAAACTCAGTAACCCACCTATGCTGCGCTGGATGTGGCAGCAGAAATCCGTGTCAGTGTTTCCAATTATATCAATGTGAGCAGTACTTTGTCTGTGTGGGAATAAAAATCAGAGGCAAAGAAGAAAGGATCTGCATGAATCACGTATGAATTAGCTTCTCAGTGTTTGATTTTAATAAAAGGTTGTTGGAAAAGGAAAAAAAGGTAAGATTAGGAATGTAATTTAACCTTGGTTAAACTGTTCTTGTCCCTATAATTTCATCACATGGACTTCCTTTTGTAATAAAACAATAGAAATATTAACAATTGTCCTACCTGAAGTCTGACGTCCTCTCTTTCCGGAGTGTCTGGCTCATCAGCTTGGGGACTGGGGATTTTAGTGTCTGGCTTTGTGAAAATCTGCCTGGTGCATCTGTTCACTGCTGCTGCTGTGTGAGTTGGACCTGGGATTGACTTCCATCCTGTCCTGACAAATGCCTTCATCTGCCTGCGGTGGCTTGGTCTGAGGCCCACATTACCAGAGATATGCCTGGTCTGCCTTGTGGATATCCTTTCCTCATTAAGATACTTCCCCTTCTTCCCTACTGGCTCCAAAATCTCCTCCTAAGACTCACAAATCCAAATATTCTCTCACATAGACAAATATTTGTGTTTTCATGCGTCAGTTCATATTGTTTTACTGCAGTGATCTGTTGTCTGCTCTTGGCATCTACCTCCCATCTGGATGAACCGTCATTTTTAACGGAAAAGACACAGAAGAACTTACATGTGGGAAAAGGCTGTCTATCTGCAAACCTATAGGTTTGCAAACTCATGCTAAACTAGTCTCTATAACCTGTGTCAAATTCTTATCTTGTGCTATATTCATACAAAATGAAATAAAGAAGTAAAAATCAAGCCAGTGCTAGGAATTAAGCTGCACTCATGTTTTTGCAACTTTACTTTCAGAATTCCATAAAAGCAACCTTCAAACTAAATCTTTGTGTCAAATTTTCATAACTCCTATTTGTGCGAAATATCATAACAGGAAGTTCAAAACCGGGACATGTCGGCTGTACATGAATGGACGAACTCATAGCAGATGAGATTTTTCATGAAGAACAAGACACAATTGAAATATAATTCTAGTACATTGAGAAGAAAATTGTAACATCAAGTGGATAGGCCAGAAGATCAGAAATTCTTGAGCTTTACTTTCTTACTTTCTTAGCTGTTTAAGTGCAGCACTTTAGAAAGTTCTAGTGTTATCAAACATGAAGCATTATAAAAGCACAAGGAAATAGCTTAATCTTAACTTTGAAGTGTTTATAAGGTTTTGTCGACTTAAGAACATACTAGCTATGAAACATGGGATAACATTTCTTTTGCAAGACAAAGAAATAAGTGTAATTATTTTATTTTGCTTCATAATAAATTTCTAAGTTATATTATAAATTTCAAGTGTTCTGCCTTGTGAGTAATTCAATTCTGCCTTGTGAGTAATTCAAATATTTAACTATAAAAGTGTAAAAAGGAAGAAGAAAGAATAGGAGATATGGGGATGATAAATTTTTATCTGAACTGGGTGAAGCTTCCATTTTAAAGTAATAATGTGATTTTAGAGCTCTTTTGGTACTTATTTAGAAACTACAGATTACAGTAACCTCAGTGAAGTCAGTATGTTTAACACCATTTATTCAGTTCTGTGTTACGTATTAAAAAGTTATGTTTCTTTATGAAATTAAATAAGATGTTCATCCAAAACACAGAGATGTTATGCTGTTGTTCAAGCCAAAGACGTGCAGAAAGGACTTTGCAGTTTATGGAGGGTTTTACCTTGATTTTGGGAGAAAGTGCCTGTTATTGAAGTTACAAAATTTCACTCTGGGATTTAAATACTTTTCATATTTTTCAAGAATGCGCTACCATAGCCTTTTCTGCTGAAGACAAGCAGAAACGCCAACAAAGGGGTGTTCACAGTAGTAAGAAAAGTCCTGTAGGTGACGTTGTGCCTTGTGCCTGAGAGGTAGAGAGCAATGCAAAATTAAACACAAGGAGGACAGATAGCAGGTAATGGGGGAAAATGAATTTAAAAAGAAGTGTGAGGATCAGGGGCTCAGATGTGGATGGCAGATGTGGATGGCTAAGTGATACTCAGCAGAACACTTCTGAGAGCACTTAGTTGTCCTAGGAGGCATCCATGGAGCTGGAGATACAGTACTACTTGAAGGTATGAGTGATGAGGGAGCAAAACTCATTAGAAACCTCTCTTTTCCACTGAGCTTTCTCCTCCAGGTCGTGGGAGTGGACAGCATGGGCAGGGCCAGCATGAGAAGCTGGAATGAGTTGGTTGGGCCTTGGACAGAGGAAGAGGTGAGGAGACGTGCAGCCACAGTTTCAGCAAGATGATCTGGAGGAGTTGGCAGTACGACAATGACCTGAAGCACTTGAGGGATGTGTGCTATGATCTGTCATGGAGGCACCCACAAAGCAAACAGCAGCTACTTTCCAAAATGGGGGTTTATTGCCCTCCTTGCAGGCAAAACACAAGTTTGGATGTCTGTTGGGAATTAAAACTACTGCACAACTACTTGATCACACCTTAAGGGATGATAAACCAAAATACACTCACTGACAAAAGGGAAATCTCCTACACCAGGGTGCCCACAAGAGAAACCACTCACCCAAAGAGGGGAACAAGGCTCACTCAACCCACTCACTCAATCAATGGAAGTAATCTTGGACGTTGTGTCCAAGGGGAGGGTCCAACTGCCAGGCTTCCTGCTCCATGAAGAGCCAGCTCACCTGGTTCTTAGGTGGGACCCCATTTCTACCCTAGTGGTGGGTGGGCTGTGGTCATTCTAATTAGTTGAGGGGACAAACCCAAAGAAAACACAGCTAAGCCCAGGCATGCCCAGACCCCAAGCCTGTTTACTAAGGGGTCCAGACCTTGAAGCGCCAGTTAAGCACCGTGAGGTGCATCATAGCGACTGAGGCCTCAAGCTGCTCTGGCTCAGGTACCAAACTGCTCTGGTGCACGCTAGGATTTTTGTCTGTTTTGTCTGTCGGGGAGGTTGCATCTTCCACAGGGTCTACTTTTTGCCACAGAAAGCTCATGAGCCAGGATATCTGTGGTGAGGGGCATTTCCAATACCAGCCAACCAATGGAGGAAATTCCTGCATGTGCCAGCCACAGTCTGAGGTCCACGTGGAAGCTGCCTCTAAGGGGTTCTTCACACACACTACCACTCTCTTCTCCCCCCAAATGACATGATGTCCCATCTCTTGGTGTCTGAAAGGATGTTAGGATGAGAAAGTGGAGAGACTGGAGGACAGACATTGTAGAGCCTAGTTTTGAGGTGGATGAGCTCTAAGTGACACTTCTTACAGTTTGGAGGCATGTACAAGCAGCTAAGGGGCATTCAGGGTCAGTGGGATGCCCTCCGGCAAGGCATCCGGGACAGGGAGATGCACAGTCATGAACAAGTTATGTGGCCCACCCCATGTGGGAAGGAGAGGGAGTGAGCAAATGTACGCTTTACAGAGAAGAAAGAAGAGATGAGAGCATTAAGAAACAGGGCTGCCAAAGGTATCAAAATACCTAGGATAGAAAAAAATTTAATTCAGGACAGGCACACAACTCTCATCCTGACCAAGGGTTGTGATTAAGCAGAGAGGGAAAACAAAATGAGCCCGGTGTTGTAATCTGAGATCAAAACAGGCAGATGAGCCTTCAGCTCTTTCAGATGAGTTTCCTTTGAACCAATATTTGATCTGAAAATGAAATACAACCAAAATTCAAAGTAAGCAGAGTCCCACAAACCCGCAAGTCTAATCCTATGCTTTGAGAACACTCAGAGCAAATCCCCCTCAGATGATTCACGTGTTGCTTTGCTGACTTAGTGACGTGATGTATTCACCAGGATCCCCTCTGCTCCAAAAACTAAATGTAAAAAGTGCAAAGATCATTGGTCCATTCCCTCCGAGGATCAGAGGAACTGGCTAATGACTAAATCCCTCTGAAGCAGGAGTGGGATGCAGCCACACTGTGGACAGAAGAAGGGAAATTGTGGTGATATAGCAGTCGAGTTCGCTTGTGGAACAAAATGTTCTGAAACACTGCAGTAAAATCCAAGATTTAAGGGTTTCAAATTTTTAAACCTTCCCATGCTTCACTGAAATAGCACTGCCAGGTAGATAACTTCTAGAAAGAGACTGCATCTGCATCTTTCTTCTCTCCCATGAATACATCTAGCTCCCAGAACGCACTTCCTACGTTAACTTCCCCTTTCTACTTTTTGATTATGCCTGAGAACATGAAATAATACAGAGCATATTCTGTCACTGACAAATGCTTTTCAGCCTTCAGTTGGTAAAGGCAAACCCAACATTTATTTCCTGTAAAAACTACTCTCACACAGCTGTAAGAAGACTGGGAAACCACAGCAAGCTTTCCATGTATGGCTATTTTTCTTTCCAAGTGCCATAATTTTTGTTGTGATTATTGGTGGATCTGCAGTATTTCTGAAACAGAGACCCTTCAGCATGAGTTATATCTCCTGGCGCTTACTCTTATATAGTGCTCTGAACCTTTCATGTGGATCAGTTTCAGGTCATTTGTAAAGCTGGATGGCACCTGACTGCCTCATTTGCTTGGTTGGAGCACTCACAGCCTCAGAGTTCTTAGGGTACTTACGGGCACAAGGTTTGGTTCCCAGTGCCTTTAGGTACATACTAACACAGAGGACTGTAATTTTCGGTTTAATATCTAAGTCAGTTTGTAATTTTGGAGTTGAAAATCAAAATTGGGATTAATTCTACCGGGACTTCAGCCATCTGAAAGTTAGATGTCTAGTCTAATATTTCTTAACACTCACTTTTTCTAGTCTTATTCCTTCATGCATGGCACACAATACGTAATGCATTTTAACTACTCAGCTACAGCACCCTACCATGGCATCTTTGATACTTCTGGGTCTAAATTACTCTACATTTCTCTGGCTATTATTTCTCTGTGTCCAAGTTATGTGAAATAACAGTCTGACTAATGATCTGACTAAAGGTTTTTATTCCAGACCCTCTCGAACAAAAATGCTCCACAGACATGGATCAAGCTAACATCAGAAAATACCCTGAAGAGGCTCACATACAAACTAGACAGGGCACTTCCAATGTTTTGTAAAGAATATGTTGACATCTATTCTTAGGTCCCTTTATGTGATTTTCTTTGTGAGATGCCTCAGGGAGCCTGGGAACCTCAGGCTCCAGAAGCTGAAAGACCAGCAGTTCTATCTGAAGCTTTTCTGGAATTAGTTTAATATTCTTTGGTTTGCACATACACTTTTTCAGTAAATTAGTGATAAGATGATGAGTGATATTTTCATGTTGTTATATTCCAGTTCTTGTGGACTCACTTCCTTGATTTGCAACCTTATCTTTTTATCTCTAAGTTAAAGTTGGAACAAAGCTGTCTCCTTAATATCTAGACTGTTTATTCTCTGTAAGGTTTTGCTAGGGGAAAAAAATCCTTTCCTCTGAGAACAGTAGTAATGTAAGAGTTTGACAGGGTCTCAATGACCTAAATTGACCGATGTTGCTTCATGATGAGACAGCTCTGCAAACCATTTTATCTTTAGTTTTCAGAAGCTAATTAAACTAATTTGAAGACAGGGAAGACAGCTTCAAAATGTGAAGACAGACATGATTGTTCCCAGAGGAGAAAAGATAATATTCACAATGTCTTCAGCCAAACTTTGGTTTGATTCAGAGTCAGGCTTTGATTCAGATCCATCCAGAAATACCTAATAATTTCCAGAAAGTCTCTGCTTGAATATTGATAAAGGTGTCAGCTTGCAAAAAGCATAATGTTTTTCGTTTCATTTCTTAGCAATTGTTTAGTATTGTAGAAACTCTACACATTACAGCAATTAATTCATAGAGAGGTAATTTATTGTGTATTACTCCCTTGAATCAAATGTTCCAATCTTGTGGGCCATGTCGGGCTAACAACATCTCCATTTCCTAAACTCAGAATTTTTTATTCACTGTAATTGATATACAAGTAATTTTCTTCTGCCAAGAACAAATGTCAGCTTCTGAAATCCTCCACTTGTCATTGGTAGCCACTGCCTCAAAGTAGTCATTAGCTTAGTAATATTGGTGCTTTCTGTTCATGTCAGTAAAGTCTTCATCAGATACCTTTGTGAGTGATGAATACCATGAACATTAAATCAAAATTTTTGCATAATGTTTCAGGCTTTACATTTCCATGTAACAATGAAAAAATTATCCTAAAAAATACTTTCGAGAATTACCCCACCTCTCATTCTTCAGAGTGTTTCTATTCAACATACACATGACATCACATGCAAAGGCAGTGAGGAATTCCTTTGCTTTCTGTGCCTGTCGGAGATCCAAGTGTCATTAAAACACTAACTACCCATTTATTTTTTACTCCCATACATAGCACATGGTAAACTTACACGCTGAGTAGGTGGACAGGTGGCATTTCAAATCCACTCCAAGCAGTCTTCCATGACTGATGTGAAGTGCTGTGATTAGACTCTGAATGAGAAAATGCATTATGTCACCTCAAGCAACAGTATGGTTATATAACAAGCAGCCACTACTTCTGCAGGGTCATTTTTTTTCCCTCTAGAGATTTCAACAACATGTTTTAATGTATTTGCAGGGAAGCCTCTGTAAAAGCTGACACATTAGAAGGTCACAGTGTCAGTTTAGAACAAAAAGATGGGTCACTGTTTTGAAATATAACAGGAACTGCAAAATGAGAAACCAGTCCACACAACTGTGAGACAGTTTCTCAGATTCCAGGGTCAGAAACAAAAAAACCCCAACAACTCCGCACAGATGTAATCTGCCTGGAAGATACTTGCTAATAAAGCAAGACATCTTGTTCAGCAGATGAAGAGCTTCTGAATTCTCTATGAACTTGACACACTGAAAAAGAAATATAACCCCCTTGGTCTGTGACCGCCCCCACCATGAGTTCAGCTGTCTGTGAACAAGCCTATGGCTCAGGCCTATTTCTGACATGCCTCTGTTGTATAAACTTGTGACAGACTTCTGAGCAAGTAACTGAACTCTGAAAAAAGCTGTAGGAAAGACTGTAGAGAGAACTGTGCAAAATAAGAAACATAAAATTGCAGATGGAGATAGGGAAGATGAGGTTTGCTGGCAGCTGACAGGTTCAAAATGAAAATACCAACATAGAAAGGAATAAAACTCTAAATGGACAAAGGTAGAGTCAGCAGATGACAGCTCATCAGCATGGAGGATCCAGGCTAGGAGCAGGGGCCAGCTCTTTTCTTTCCGACTGGCACATTCTGACCAGCAGAGCCTTTTCAGATGTCTCTTCAGAGTGGTGAGCACACTGAAGCTTAGACTTGTAGCATTTGGGAGTGATATTAAACAGCTCCTTCACGTTCTAGATTTGTGCATATCTTACTTGCGAAGTCTCTTTGCACACAGCTCTTTTCAGGCTCCTTTGAGCCTGAGCAAAATGACCCAAGGCAGTTGCAGAAGTGCAAAGTGAAGTCCATCAAAGCTAGATCACTGCTAGGAGGGGTGTCTAGGAATAGAAGACAAAGAGTTTTAGAAGAATAGGTTGCTTTGGGTTTCTGCCATTAATCCTTGCCTTTTCTCTATTATGATTCATCCCTTTTCATTGATTGCCCCTCACAAATGCTTGGGTCACAGCTTTTTCTCATCCCAGAGGTTCACAAGGAGGAGTTAAGTTATGACAGTAAGTAATGGGGTAATTTAGGTTGGAGAACTAGAACCTCTTGTGAATGTGGTTCAGGTGCAAAAATAATCCAGGCCAAAGTGTCCAGTGTGAGTCTGCTAGTGCTTTACCTGGGTCTGCAAAGAGTTTAGGCCGCTTTTGATCATGCAGTTCATCCTAACCCAGGAGACACCTGGTAGTATGAGTTAGATTGATATCAGCTGCACAGTCACTAAAAGAGCAATCTTTCCTTCTCTTTCTTTTCAGGAGTATTTGTAGGTATTTGCACAGCACTAGCACAGATGACAAGCCAAGATCTGGATCCAAAGCCATTCTGTTTTTTAAATTTTGAAAATATTAATAGTTTTTAATTTTATTTTTTTAGGTACCGTTAAGAAAATGACAGCCCTGTCCAGTAAGTATCTTCATAGTTATTTATGTTTTCTGTTCCAATTACATGGATGACATACCTAAGATATATATTTGAAAGGTCTTTTGAATGAAATATTGATAACAATGGGAGATCGTTGATTATGTTCACAGTTCAGCTAGGTATTATTAGAGGGTTTTTTTGGTTTTCTGTTTGTTTGTTTTTTGTAATGAGTATTTAGTCATATGTCATTTTGTGAATCTCTGCCATGTCTTGAACATTTCATAACTTCTACTAGCTGAAGAGCTTCTGATTTTTTCAGACATTATTTATAAACCCCTGCAAGGTTGCAAATAACATTCAGTGGCAATTTCATGTATCAAAAATTATGACTAATAGAGACAAATAAGAAATTGTGTAGAGCTTTAAAATTAAAACTCACTAATATTAGGCTAATCAATATTGTTTATAGAAAAATGACTTGCATTCTACAAAAAAACCCAACTTACAATAAGTGACATTTTCCTGGAGCAAATGAGCTGTATATCAACAGGCAAAACAATTGCATAAAAAACATGCCACCAAACCAGCATTTTCACCATGAAAGAACAATTCAAGAACAAACAATTTTCACACAACTCCCACTAACAGCAGTAGTTCATTATAATCAGTAAGTCAAATGTTTACTTAGCATCACTGATGCTGACAATTAGCATTTTGTCTTTTTCACATCTGGTGCTTTTAGCAAGATTAATTAAATCAAGATGTTTATCCAGATACTAATTTATTAGTTGGTACCCTCTTGGTCTATTTTGCAACTTCCTTTCATGATCAGAAGGTCCTAATTCTTTCCTTTTTAAGAGACTCTAATAATGACTGTGTGATTT
>WEIS01058999.1:0-13992 GCA_013389965.1 Todus mexicanus
AAGAGACTCTATTGGAGTAGATTTGTGGGGGGGGGGTGTGCTTTCTGTATTTTTCTATTTCAAATAGTATTGACTCCACACTGTGCAATGTACTAAAATGCTTTGGCAGTCTCTTTGGGACAGCAAACAACATAAAGAATATATATCTAAAGCCCACTGCCATCCTTGTTTCACTCCGTGCCTAAATGTCAACCTATAATAGGGAATATACACATAATCTTGAAACTGTGGTGTCTGGGCAACCTGAGGATACAGTGGACAAGATGTGGATGTCAGGATGCGTGACCTTCCCTCTGTTTCCTCCTGTGATGAAACACTAACAAATGTAACCCCATATCTTTTGAGTTATTAATCTACATGCGAGAATGTAGACGTGCAGACCTGCAATCGTGATCCCCACCAAAACAAGTTGATGCACTTACTAAGATTCAGTACAATCCTACTGTAGCATTCCCTGCCTCATCAGGCCTTCCACAAACAGGAGGTTTCAAGGTGGCCCAGGACCAGGGTCGACTACAATCTCTTCCAGGCTCACCTTTCCACATGAAAAATGGGGTGTCACTCAATGACGGTCGGGGAAATCCAGTCTCAGTCCTTTCCCCCAGTCAGGCTGAGAAATGGGGACACGGCACATCCTCTTACACCACTCAGCTATGAAACTGGTGCAGGGCTTTGAATAATTAACAGGAACGACCAACCTCGCCTGCTTACAGGAGTCATCAAGAGAGATTAGCTACAAGCAAGTACTGATGCTCTTAAACTTCTTATGTCTACAGCTGGCCTTGTTTTTTTTCCCCCCTCACACACATTTCATTTAGCACCAAATCCTCCAGGTACTTATGGGGCAGAGCTGACACGAGCCATAGTGTGGGCTCATCCTCGCTGCCACTACAGGGCCAGATGCTACTCAGGAGCTGCCCAGCTGCAGGACTGCTCCCTAGGTTGGCAGTAACCCCGATCCCAATGGTATCAAGCTCAAGTTCCGTCAACTTTGCTCGTCATGTCATAAAAAGGGCACAGGAGTTGCATCCCATCATGCTAAATCATATTAGCACCTCCATTACCCTACGTGGACTTACAGTGCTGAGAGCACATTTGTATTTCTCTCCGACTACTTCGAATTTATACCAAGAAGAATTTTAAAAAAGCCCAAATTTCCATGTATTTGTGACAGAATATTTCCTGTCTTGTATTTTTTATCTTTCCAGCTTAAGAAAAATAACATAGGACAGGATCGCCACTAACGAGACGGCACATCCTATATAAATTTTCCCCCTGTGTTGTTTTATTTACCAGCTTTCAAATCCCTAACCTTCCTCTCTCCAACCTCCTTTTAAATGAAAGGAACCTCTTGTCTCTGTGAAGTTCCCATCACTCACACTGGTTTGCATGTTAAAGTTTCAGCATCCATTTAGCCAGTGACAGCTATTCTGCTTAATGACTCCTATACCCCTGTTAATACTGTTTTATCTGGCTCTAATATTTTAAGATCTTGTCTAATATTAATGCTAAATGCTAATATTAAAGATTTGCTACTAATATTTTAAGCTCTGGCTGCTACTGTACTAATGTTTGGGGAGGTGCCTGGGACTTCATTGTGGTGGAAGGACAGCTGGGTAAGTTTTAACATCCTGTATGACTATTGCACAGAAATCTAGGCAAAATAAATGGAATATAGGGGTAGATTTTAGCCGTTTATTTATGGTTTATCCTCCCAGCAATAAGCTCAGCATCAGGTTGAATATGTATACGTGCATGGGCATATGAGCACGTGTGTCTCTGCATCTCTCCAACAAGCCAGAAGGAAAAATAACCAGTGTGAGGCAGAGGTGGGGGGACACACGCGGCCTCTCTTGCATCAGGTCAGAGCAAGGGCTGCCACTCTGGGTGATGCTACAGGAACGGGGAAAGGAGGCGGTTGCTGTCCCCCAGGAATCTCAGCACCGAGTTACAATTCCTCCAAGATTGCTAGTTGACCTATTTGGGGTGTATACTTACCGCCGCATTTGTGTCATGACAGTAAATAAATAAAAACGTAAACCAAAAAATCTATACCCAGATACGTAAAAATTTACAGGTGACTAGAAGAAAAAAAAAACACAATCAAAAAAAACCCCCAAACTTCTCTTTTAGTACCAGTTTATTAACGCAAACCTCTGCTGCATGCAGAGGGAGAACAGAATCCCCTTCTCCTCCCTCAAAACAACCTCTCCACTAAAAATAAAATACGGCGCAGCGTTTATTTCACCACGGTTTAAGAGTTAATGAAAGATTTGCACCTGTACAGCTGTTGCAGACTGAAACTAGCTGGTGGAGCGAATGTGTTTTCTGGTTGAGACAGTTGTAAATGCCTTGAGTAGAAACACTGAGGACTGCTAATGGATAGGTTTATTTTAAAGCATGCCATCTGCTATCAATCATAGAGAAGTATAGGAAGCAAGTTTGGCTGTGCTCCCTCCTTGCAAGCCTGATAAAGATAGGGCTGTGGTACTCTGGAACATTTAGTACTCAAGAGAATAAAACATCAAACCTACTCAGCAGCTCCACTAACAATAATAAAAATGCCTCTGCCTAAAGGTGACATTCTGAATTTACGATTATTTGTGTCTATAAAGTGTATTCTTTGGCTCCTGACTCATTCTGACTGTCTCACTACAAGAACAATACATTAAGCCTGCCTGAAGTAAATGGAAATCCTATCCTTTTATTAAGCCAGCAGCCAGTACCTGAGATGTTCTAATGCCCTGTAGGACCCAAAGAAGGTTTTCTGCTCTAAGTGTTAATTCTTTTGGTAGGATTAAAGTCAACTACAGAGAAAATGTTTATTTTGTGCACTCAGAACTAAGCTCTTCTTCAGGTAAATGTAGCTTTACAAGAATAAAAACAAGAAAACCCAAGGCAGATGCTCAATATGCAAATGATCCCAAAGTGAAGGCTACAAAAACTGCAATTCACCCTGATAGCTCATATTTTATGCTGCTTAGCTTTTGATACAGGAAAAGCTTATGCTCTAAGAACCTGCCCAGGAAAACCAGGCACAAAATGCCCAAAAGGTGTGTGCCAATCTTCCTTCCAAGCGGTGAGCCTCTCATGTGCTGAGATTCTCCAGAAGTGAATCCAGGGATTTCTATTTTTATTTTTTTTTCTCTCTTTTTCCTACACCGCATTTTCCTCACTTGGAAGATCCAGAGCTACTTCCCTGAGATACACAAGCACTTGGTTAACCTCAGAGGTATGAATCATTCCCCTGGCTAACGTCGCGTCCCTCTTCTCGTTTGCCCTCTGATACCCCGCCGATCAGGGGCTCTTGAGCCTGTCTGCTTCAAAATAATTAAATATACAATGCTTCCTGGCAAATTCACCAGATATGAAAAAATAAAACCCACGTCGCAACGAAGCACTTCATATCCGATAACATTAGGCTCCTATCTCCTATCTGCAGCTTAACAAAATTCCCTTGCAAGCCTGCTGCTGATGGAAAACATTGCTGTGGAAGCTTGGGGAAAACCCACCTGGTGATCAAGCTCATGAGCCTAATTAAAGTTAATAGAGAAATCAAAAGTGGGCAAAAATTGGAACGGCAGCGTGGAAAGAAGAAGGAAAAAAAAAAAGTAAGCACTAGGAATAGAAGGCAGATAAAAAGCAGTGGGAAAAGTGAGCTTTCCTTTGAAGTTTGCTGTGGAAAGTGACGGTGATTTTTCTTTCAATGCCCCCCACACCCTAAATACTTTACACAGTGGGCCAAGGAGGAAAACAGAAAGCAGAGGATTAGGCTTACGAGGTTCACAAAGTTAAATCAGTACTGCTTCTCTTCTGTATTCACACTTTTGAGTGAATACTCAAGAGTTTGACTGCCTCTAAAGTCTTTGGTCAAATGACCACTGATTTCAAAGAACGACTTCAATACCCTTATCTGGGGACCAAGTGAATTGAGAAATCAGTTTCTCGGCAAGGATCAAAACTAGCGGATACTTGAAATGAGTAAGATGAAAGATTACACAACAAGTTAGGAGACTACAGAGACAAAGAAAAACCACAAAGGTAGAGGAGGTTGATCTAAGGGGAGATGGATGAGCTCTGAGCAAGTTGGGAGCAGTCTGCGTGGTCGCTTGGCTACAAAAATACAGAAATACTGAAAACAGCACAGGAAAGCAAAGCCCAAGCAACAGGAAAACCTGAAAAAAAGACAGCTATCAAAGATCTCCATGCTCAGCAACACCTGAAAAACAGCTCCCTGGAAGTAGTCATCACCTCTAGGTGAAGATTTCCAAATAACACCTTTTTGCTCTTGAACAAAGGCCCATCTCATAAGGAAAGAAAAAACAATTCCCATCTCTTATTACTGAGCTCTGTTCCAAAACCACTCGGTTAGATGCTTCAAGAAGAGGGACAGTAAGTCACATAAGGTCACATTGTAACACCGAGGTCTCAGACCAGTCATGATCATTACAGCCTCCAGCAAAAATAAAGTTCAGACAAGCTCCATTTATCAAAAAAATTATAATAGCACTTAAACTTTCACAAAGGGATATTTGTTTCTCAAAAAAAAAAAAAGTCATTGGCAGGATTTTTCTTCAGTCTGGGATGAGACTTTGGATAGCAGGAGGGAAGAGAGAAGTTAATCCAGACTCACCTGTCATCTGACGGTCACATGCCTGGGGCCGGAAGGAGGCTCAGGTTCGTGTCCTGACTCTGAACTGCCCACATCGAAGACAGATCCAATAGAGGAGGTGCTTTCCGTAGCCGTTCTCCATAACATTTGGTAGGCCAAAATAACAACTCCCAAGATTTTATTTTCTCTCTCCTGAGAAATGGAAACAAATTAAAAGGCTTGAAAATTTTTCATGACACAGACTTCTTGTTCATGGCCAGCCCTAAACACCACACTTCCCAGAGCTTCAGAGGCACATTGTCCCTACTAGAGCAGCTATTGTGAACTCTCCAACTCTTGCGCGAACTTCACAGGTTCTTTTTAGACTTGCTCTTTAATACGCAGAGTGCATTTTCATATGAAAACTCGCAAGCTTCGAGCAGCTTGCTCACCAGAGTTCAAGTCCCTGGCACACAGTTCATTGCAGCTCTAATGAAAAAGCACAATGATTGGGCCTGCGTCGCTAAGATTAGACATTAGTGGCCATATCAAGAAGAGAAATACCTGCAGATTAGCGCAGCAATTTGCTGCTCTAAATCTGAACCTTCTGATCTCTTTTATTTTTTAAAGTAACAACCCATGAATATGAGAAAAGATTTAAAACTACATTTACTAAGTGATTTCTAAAATACTTCAGCATGTGTTTTCGAAAACTGACAAGTCATCAAAATACAGTTAATAAACATTATTCAGAACTCATTGCCTTAAATTAGCACCACTTTAAAATCACAGGCATTCATTGATTCAGTCAGTGCACTGCTGCAAGAGTAACTCTGGCTGGTGTTCATACCCTGCTTAATGAAGCAGATGATGGGCAATTCAGAGCTCACCTGGTATTTGTATTTTTCAAACTACAAAAATACTTCAGAAATATTTGCAAAAGGCTAGAAAATTTTGCATCCTGGCAAGGGAGGGCACGCACAGAAATTGCCATGCAGTGGATTTTGGAGAGCATCCTCCCACATGGGAGAGCTTACTCAAACCAGACAGAACACAGCCTACAGAAGTGACACTCTTGTTCAGGTGTTTTGAACATCAATTGTAGTTTGGTTGGGCTTAAATATGCTCTTGGCAGCAAGACATTGGATCCAGATGAATGGCCATTTTTGCCTGGCGCTTGCCTCCAGTCTAACAAATGTGTGACCCATCCTGACTGATGTTACTACCTGCCAAAGGCATCCTAAACCCGAGTTCAACTAAGTTTGCAATATTGACCTTCCTGGTATAATCAGCTACTTGTCAGATGTTTTGGCATGTGTGAAGTGAAATTGAAAGGAGGTTGGAGACAGATGGGAATTGGTCTCTTCTCCCAAGGAACAAGTGATAAGATAAGAAGAAACAGCCTCAAGTTGTGCCAGGGGAGGTTTAGGCTGGACGCTAGGAACAGTATCGTCCCCTGTCAAGCCCTGTCCCAGGCTGTCAATGGTGATGGTGGAGTCCCCACGATCCCTGGAATGGTTTCAAATCTGTGGAGATGTCGTACTGAGGAACATGGTTTAGTAGCAACCTGGCAGTGGTAGGTTAAAGGTTGGACTCTATCTTAATGGTCTCTTCCAACCCAAATGATTTTATAATTCTATATTATGAAAGGCTGAAATTAGAAAATAAAAAGAAAAAAACCTGGGAACTTCAGTCAGAGTGTGCTTGGCTCCATGAGATTCCTGAAGACCCAGGAGCAGCAGGGCTCTTACTGAGCCAATAGCCCCACAGTGGGAGACTGGAAATATAGGTACAAAACATGGGAAGACTCGAGGGAAAGCAAGGGGTCACAGTAAAAATAAAATAGGAAATAAAGGTAACATCACTTCACAGTGACCAACTTCAAAGAATATGAAATCATGAGCCATCTTTAATCACATCAAGGAGAGGACCATCCTGCATTACTTTCACTGATGACAACTTTTAAAAATTTGTTATGTGACTATCAAGCAATTTCCTCTTTTAGATGCAATGTAGTAAACAAAAAAAATATTATGGCCTAATCAAAATTGCGTCCATCCTAATGACCATTTTTAACCACTTGCAGGATTTAGAAACAGAATAGCTTGGGCTGGAAGTGACCTTTCACGGTCATCTAGTCCAACCTCCCTACAGGGAGCAGGGACATCTGCAACTAAAGGAGGTTTGATGGGAAGCTTTCTTTTAGCGTTATTTGGTTTTATTGTTTTTAATAATAAACTGATACTCAGAGATATCTGTAATGTAATGGATGGCTTTGATTTGATACATTTGTCAGATATAAGAATTCTGGATTTAAAAGCTGAAGCACAAGGGAGATCCACATCCTCTAACCAGTTTTATTTTTCAGTCTTTTAAAGTGACTCAGAGTAAAAAGTCGTTTGTCCATTCTCCCTTTGCCCTGCTACTTATACAGGAGCCAGAATAACACTTTGCACTGAACTAAGATCATTTGAATGATACCAGCAAATTTCTGCTTGAAGGTTTTTATGAGAGAGGTATAATTAAACGTACCTACTCTGAACCAGGATAACGTATTTTGGTACCATGTATGTGCCAAGCTCCAAGGTACACCACAAACCTGTCCATCTTCTCCTTGTGGGACAGCAGCCATCATCACCATGCTTGAGCATGTTTGCTCTACAGGGCTGAGTGAATCAAATTGGGCTGCCAGCTCCTGTGCAATGCACCCTGTTAAAAGCATTAATTGGACAAAGGTGATATGGGGTGAAGCTGTAGGTGGGCATACGCAACAAGAAAGTGTGATGAGCAGGTTCGCCCATTCCTCCAGCAAGTGCTGTCGACATCAGCAGAGCAGGAAAATGAACTACAAGTGGAGAGCAGCTTCCACAGCTCCCTGGAAGCTGCTCAGGTCAGAGATGTGTTAGCAGAAGGAGAGTCTGAAATGCATGATACATACATGAGGATACTGGCATTGGACAGGACCTCCCCGGAATGAGGCTGTCTGGGGAAGGGCGAGTCCTCCAGCAACACATCTTGAAGCAGCAAGAACACTTCGAGGCTGCAAGCAACTGTGAAGAAAATAACCTGTTTAAAAAGGAAAAAAGAAAAAAATCTTTAAGAAACTCAGAAGTGTGAATCAAAGTCTTGTTTTCCTTTGCCCGGTGGTGAAGGAAAACTGTTGTCAGAAACACAAGTATTTAAACAGTCTATGACAGCAAGGAAGCAAATGACTATGTTTGCCAGTGACCAAAGAGAGCTCAGTTGCTCACTGCAAGCCAGAGGGATTTGCATCCAGCCCAGAGCTGGAAACACTCTCTGGAGCAGAAATCCCTCTCCTCAACCTCCCCAGCGCCTAATGCATCAGGCATGGACCAAACCTCAAAGGTCCTGATCACACAAATCCATTCCCATCTGAATCTCTGTCGCCTGGTCCCACAAGGCGAGTGGCAGGAGGAGCACCCACCATCCTCTGCCGCCTTCTGCTCCACCACTTCCAGCAGCTGAAAAGAAGCCATCAGCGCATAAATATGTGAAAATATTTACCGCCCACTCCTAGCGATGTTGAAAAGAGACCTGTTGTGGTTAAATGACTTGGTCAGTTCTTGAGGGATTTTCCAAAGTTTCCTATAAAAAGAAATCTGTGGGAAATGAGTGATTGCATAATCACTAACACATGCCAATTCACATAAGCCTATTATCTTTTATAGCACTTTGTACTCTATTGTCCTGACTCTGGTGAGTTGCTATCTTACGGTTCTTTTCCCTATTAAATTATTTACACATTTAACTCTCGGCAACCTTTTTGCGTCAGGAGGATACTCAGTGTCTGCATTAGGAGAGAAGGCAAAGACAAACGGTCCCTTCTCCTTTCCTCACGTCGTGTTTTACCCACTTTCCCAGGAATACCCAAACAGTAGCCTTGAGAATGGGAAGGACCTTTTCCAGTGAGAAGAGGCAGTTGTTTTAGCCGAGTCTTGCTACCACAAGTAGTATTCTTTTCTTAAGGAATATGCATTTTTGTAGAGGCTTACCGAGATCCCTGATAGAACTGACCAGTGTTTGTAGTTTTAAAATTACATAGTCCCTTGAAAATGCTGAAAGTTGCCTCCAGGTCATCTTAGACATAAACCCCAAGCCTCTTGAAAATCTTAATTACACTGTATTTCAGTTGGACTTCGGTTGCTAAAACATAGACTTTAATATAATTTCAAACCTTTAAAATACTATTGGTTTTGGCTTTTAGGAGTCTGACGTTGCCTGAGAGCCAGACAGAAACTTCACCTTTGGAGTTAACATTTAATTACATTTTCAGTGGGGTTTTTAGTTTTTTGCACTCTTCCCAAGAACAACTGATTAATAAACAAAGAATTGCTGCTAAATATTTACCTTGCCAAAAAGTGTGGCCCCTGGCATCAATGCATCTTTAAGTGAGGGAAAAGTAGAGAAAGCTTGTGCGACTGAGGAGTTACAACCCTTTTTTTCCCTAAACCAACATAGGTACTGAGAGTAATTATCATTGACTGCTCCTAACCACAGAGCTTTAGGACCAGGGAAGAGTCCAAACTAACCTCAACAACCTTTAGATTAAACTAAGAGGTAACTCTCCGTAGTCTTAGTACGAGAGAGAGGACACGACACAGCAAAAATGGGTGCTAGGGATGTGCACACCCAGAATAAATGAGCTACAGGTTCACTGATCCTAGACCTAACTCCATAGTAGGGTAGATAGATATCCTTTGGCTATACCACTCAATTCTGCATTGCGGATGAGTCCAGTTCTTCAGATTTATGCGACCTTTCCCCAGTAATGCTGCAGGAAAGTGGGAGGGTTGGGGACAAAACTTTGTGTCTCCCAAACATCACAATTCTCCATCTCCCACATACCTCCCGTACTGAGACATTCAGATGCTTCAGCAGTGCAGGACAACTCCATCTTCAGAAAAGCGGTAGATTGGAAAGGTTAGCCTAGTGGTAAGGTAGGAGGTTACTGGAGAGCAGACTAGGTGATGCTGAAGTTGATGAAGCAGACAAGCAATGATCAATTATTGAATGACAGAGTAGACAGGAGAAATTTCTGTTGTTACACAACATCCTCCCAAACACGCAAACCCTTGGTGTTCATGCGGTGACTCAACTGCAACAAAAATGAACCACAGCTCTGTCCTCACTTCTGCCATTCTTGATATTAATGTCTTAGACTCCATTTCCTTCAGAACAGGGGAGCAATGGCCAGCAGCTCCCCATTTTATCTGACACATTTTACATGACCTACCAACCCCAACAAGTCAGCTGCTCTTCATTTACCTCTGGTTCCCAGCAAGCAAGAGCAGAAAGGTTCTTTATCAAGAGCAGAAACCTGTCAACCAACAAACAAGTCCCTGCAAACCACGTTATCTTTTCCAGAAAAAGATTCTTTCCATTTCCTACAAGGTTTTACAAAGATACCCACTCCGGTTTTCCTGCGCTGCTGTGTTTATTTGAGGTGCTTTCTTTACCCTACACATTTCTGAACCTAGATTGCATTTCCTTTTAATCAGAAATAATTTGCAAGACAATTTGCCAGCCTTCACACCCTGCAAACATTTGCTGGCTGTCAAGGGCTCCTGAAGACCTCCAGCAACTGTCATCTTCTACCAACATCAACCTTTTCATATGGGCAGGTCTCTCAAAAAAGATTATGAACACTTGTAAAATGCACCCAGCTTAAATCATTATTTCTCTGATTTGCATCAAGGGTTCAGAGAGGAGGATCCTTTTGCTTTTCTTCTTTCTCCAGTGTCTGTATCTTTCTTGATTTTCCCTTCAAAACCAGATTTGCTTATATTTCTCTTGGCCTTATAAGATCTACTTTGCTTCTACCTCTTCCTATTATCCAGAAGATGGAACTGTTCAGTCTATTGGTAACATTTTAGAGATTTTATAAGCCTATATAATTTTATAATCATT
The DNA here is from genome assembly GCA_013389965.1 of Todus mexicanus. Taxonomy (NCBI): domain Eukaryota; kingdom Metazoa; phylum Chordata; class Aves; order Coraciiformes; family Todidae; genus Todus; species Todus mexicanus. Next base: position 10,520 of record WEIS01058999.1, read on the forward strand.
TTGTTATTTTGCCTAAAAAAAATAATAAGAAAAAAAAATCTAACTGATCAGACACCTAATGCTACTTAAGTGCACATAGATTTTTTTGTGGTTGAATAATAACATCTGTTTTGATTTTCCAGCCACGAAAGTGCGTTTAATCTGGCCTTCCTTTATTTGAACTTTTCACATCTGCTCAGGCCTGCTTCCCATAAACCAAATACCAGACCCTTTCACAGCATAGGAAATTTACCTGCACCAGTTGTTGTCCCAGCTCCAAAGACTTCTTTATAGGAGCCAGATAAAAATGTCAAAAGACTAATAAATACAGTCTTAGTGCACCGTATATTTATTAAATGTTACTATTTATTTTCTCAGTCCCAAATGGTTGGTATTCACAGGCCTAATCCCGCAAAACTTATTTTCATGAATGAACTCATTTACTTTTATTGGATAGAGCATGTTATAGGATGCTGCCCCATACTCTGCACAAAATTTAGATACACTACAACCTCAGCTACAAATTCAATCAATCAGAAATTACAGGGATGGTCCGATGTGCTTACAGCAAATAAAAAGAGCCATAAGTGGGGTTTCATAAGGCTTTTTCAGGGTTATCTCTCAAGACTTAGTGGTGGATTGTGAAGCTTGACTTGTTCTGGTCTCTTCAGAGGTGAGTAAACAGCAATCAGAAAATTAAAATGAAAGATATGAAACTTGAAATGAAGCAAAACAGGCTGAAGGGGTTAGACACTGACATCACCAGGATGGGAAATGCATCTCGGGTTATCAGACAAACATTAAGGATCACTCTTTAAACTCAGAGCTAAACTACAAAAGAATTTTGCTTTGCTGATGTGACCAGGAAGATATACGAAAACCCACCCTCTCATCAACCTCTTCATAATACCTTCATCTATTCAATAATTTTTTCCGGTGTTAGAAAGATATATCTGGAGAACTCCTACGTCCCTGGGCCCCGTGCAGCTGAGGCTGTGTCTGCAGCAGAACTGCAATATTAGGTTGCTTTTCTCAATCAGATAACTCAGCAGAAAGCTCTTCAAGGAGAGAACATCATTTGCAAAGCAACTGAGAAGCCACATTCTCCTTGTCTCGGGGTACCAGGAGCATCTCTTTTCTTCAAAGTCTCCTACCTCTGTTGTGCTGAGGCAACAAGGTTTCATTCTTTTATGTTGTTTGGAATCTTTAAGAAAACTTAGGCTCTATAATTTGACAGCCTCTCTAAATATAGCTTTATCAAGCCAACACACCCACCAGCACCAGTGTCTTAAATAGACGTGAGATAGGAAAGTACAACAAGGGCCACGGTGGCTTTGGGAACAGTTGGAGAGGAAAGGCAATATCTATGCGTTGCCCTTGATTTACACCTTGATTTTTTCCTTCTGCACAAAGGGTTGAAACTGCGTCATGATAGAACAGTTGTGAGAATCACAAAGAACTTAACAAGTCAGAAATGGATTAAAAAGCACTTTATGGCTTGTTAAAGAAATCCCCCTGTTCCTCAGAAGCATTTTTAGCATCTTATTAGTGGTATTTGATCTGACTAACATATTGACTAGTCATTTGAATAGGAGATGAATCCTTCTTGATGGACCACAAAGGAAGCATAAATTCAAATGAAGCACTTTTCCAACTTTTTATTTTAGCATAACCCCGAAGAGCCAATAACATCTGTAAAGATTTTTTCTGTGCCCCACAATAGACTATACTAATGATCTTTTAAATCATGCATCTCTTTCTTCCTTTAAAGTAATTGTCGCATTTGTATTTAACTCAAATAATAGTGAGTTGGAAGTTCTCTTTTACCTGCTTTCTGAAATGTCTGGTACACATTTGGCTTGCGAAAATACTCTAAGCCTATACTTTCTTCAATATTTTCTCTGAAATTGGCTGTCATGGAATCAGTATTTTACCATCAGTTCAATTCACTGTCAATGTCTCTTGTATAAAGCTGTTCAGAATTTGACAAATGAAAAATAAGAGAAACATGGCAGAGAAATATGCAAAAAGCCTCCACTCTTTCGATTCATCTCTGCTCTGAAATGCTTTTGATCAATTCAAATACCGTTTAGGACTAGTTCAAGTGCCACCAATACGGACATTGCCAAGGAGTTAATGGACAGATCCACAACTGTCTTCAATTTGGCAAAAGCCAGAAAACTTGCTTTTAGTCATTTTTGAGCAGTTTCATATTATCTAAGATTTTGCACCCAGGAATAAGTTGGAGACCTCTCCAGCTCATTTCGAAAACAGTAATTTATAGCTACACAGACATTATGATTTTACAGTGTTTTGATAGTTACGCCTTCACTATCCACATGGAACATTTAAAAACGGATTAGAAGTCATTAATCTCAGAAATATGAGGGATTCGTAGCCTGAAGAGGTACTCAGAACATTTGCAATCTAACTTTCTTTCTACATCAAGGTATATTGTTTTACTAAGGAATTATATCGTCTTCTAGGAACAGGTCAAGAGTTATACTTAGACAAATACCTTGTGGTAAAAGCACTGGATTATAAATCAGGGATCTGAATACTTTGTCATAGGTACTCTTACTGACCTTGGACAAGTATTTTGGTTGGAAACCATTTTAAGCAGTTCCTGGCTCTAGTTTCAACCTCCAACAGCACTTAGTGCATTGGATCTCCGTGTGCAATTTCATCCTTTAGGCACAACAATAATCATAACCTCCCACTTCATTAAAAGTCTTCCATTTTAAAATTTCAATACCTTCTAGTTAGAGATCAGGTCAAATCTAGTCTTTGTATTTTCCACATCTCTGTCTTGAAATACAGGGTAGATTGACTCAACCCAGACCTTTGCAGTAGGCTGATAATTCCACCAGTGCCTGACCTCAGATGTTTGTTTCAAATATGCCTACACTCAGATGAATGTCAGGTCCAAATCCAAATCTGGATCCCAAATTTGCGGTATAGGCCCATCTGTACTTGAAAGCAACGTTTTAAAGAAAGAGGAAAGCTAAGATCATGAAAATCTCTATTTGAATACCGCGTACAACAGATTTATGAACCTAAGTAACTTCTTTTTTTTTTTTCCCTGTGTAAAATCAAAACTACCACAGGATTTCCCGTTCATATATACCATATGCTGCTTCTAACTTTGTTTAAAATTCTTAACGTCCCAATATTCAGAAACTTTGGAGCACCTCTTTCTTTTCTGCAAGCTTTATCTGCCCTGAACACTAGGCTATAGTCAAGAATTAATTTTGGTATAGGAAAAGTGATCCTATCTATTTATTTTTGCAATACGGTTATGGCTGGCGAATGCGTCGTACACAAGGAAACCCTTGGGTAACAGCCTGAAATATGATTAATTCTCTCAAACGACAAGTGTGTTTATCTCAGTGTAACTGAGTGTAGACATTGGGTCAAGATGCACGCAAACCCAAGTCCTGCAAACTGCCAGGGCACACCTCACAGGATCTTCTGAGCATAATCCTCATTTAGAG
>WEIS01058999.1:14018-31495 GCA_013389965.1 Todus mexicanus
TGAGCATAATCCTCATTTAGAGAGCAATCAGAAGCACGTCAAGTTAAACACCAACAACGCTAAAGGAAACTTATAAATGTTTGAGAATTTGCTGTATAGATTAATGACCCTACATATAAGAATTGACATTTCGAGGACAAATTGCTTCTTTATCCTACAAATATTTCAGCAGTTTTTGCTTACACCAAAGCAGAGGCAGTTCTTTTTCCTTCTTCAGATCAAATGAGATCTAAAATCTGGGAAGATTTAACAGTAAAATAAAAACAATGAGGAATGTAAATCTTAACCATCTGCAATTGTTGTTACTGCTATTTCTTATTATGTGATATCTCTATCAATGGCATCATATTTTTACTTTTGCGATCTCTCGCAACTTTTCAACCTATTATGGTTAATCATTGATAAACAAAAACTTTGACTGACTTACAAAGTGGCAATCATCTCATCTAAATTTAACTGTGTAAAAGTCAAACACCTACTCTAAGCTACTCGTGAAGGCTCCTTCTATAGATAGTGGTGACAGATTGGCATTTTCAGAGAGAGACTTATCCTACCTGTCTTACACACTTGGTTTAAGATGAGATTAATCACCCTCTGGAAGTACTTTCTTCTTTTTCTTCTCTTGGACTGACTTCAGGAAAAAGTAACACACCTGTTTTGTCAAAAAAAAGAAAAAAAAAAAAGAAGAAAAAACCCCAAGAGATTATTTCAAGCCCTAAGGTTGATTCGACAAAGGTATTTACCCTCAAAGTACAGCTCCTCTAGGATGCAGAAAGTCTTCTCCTAAAAGGCAGATGGGAAGAAGGAAAGTGAAGAGAGACAGAAGCACAGTCAGTCTTTACAATTACACTTGTCACCTGTCCCAACTCTCTGCCTTTAGGGCTGGTGTTAAGGAGAACCAAGGCGCAAGGGATTGTCAGACTTTTTTACTGTGTTACTTTATCCATAGAAACCATGAGGATTGCCATAGATTCACTATCAATGATAGTCCAGTGACAGATATGTTTTCCAGACTTTGGCAGAAGGTGAATGTCCAATAGCTATTCTCCTTCAGCTGAAGCAAAGTGAAACCAACATCTCCCTTTTTCACGAGATCAGCTCCAGCTCCACATGGAGAAGGACCACACACCAGCCATTGCTCCAGGACATGAGCCTTAGGAGGCAATTCAACGGAAACTTCTAATACCCTTAAAATCACTCAAATAAAAAGATGCTGATGCTGATGAGGGAAGAAACATTCTTCTTGGCGTCTCTCCATTTCAAATTCTGCTACAGTGACAGTATCTGGATTAGACTCCAGGACAGTATTTCTGAAACAGCAGGAACCCTGCTTACTGCATCAGTTTTGAATTATAAGCCTTCCAAAGATGTCAACACCACTTTCCTGGAGACTTTCCTTAAATTAAAACACTGAGCTTTTCCCCTGAGCCTCCACAGAGTCATATGGATCCACTGCCCAGTGCCACCATTTCTATTATGATTTGCCTATGTTGGGTCACTGCTACTTCTTCATTTCTGCTCTATAGTCAGCCTCGCTCTTTGATGTTACTCAGTCACTATTTCCTTTCCCTTTACTTTTATCTCTGTCCTGGCATTCTTCCTTTAAGCATCCTCTCTACCAGATGGTCTCCATCTCTCCTTCAGAAGTGCCCAAAATATTCCTACTGCCTCCTCTTGATCTTCCCCCAGCAGCAAACCTCTTCATCCTACAGAGCTCAAATACCAATGGATTTCTCCTTCTTGCTGCTCTGCGTCTTTCTCGCACTTTGAAAAGGGATTCACTGGAAGCAGCTAACCTCCAATCCTCATTATGCACGATGCACTCATTTATGAGAGTTTACCCAGGAGAAAAATTCAGACGGGATGTACGCTGGTACAATTGCGTTTTTTCAAGTGGAAGTGCATCTGATGTCTGCATGCCGAACTGGAGCTCTAGTTTTTAAACAGGAGCTCCAACTTTTTCATTTGGAAATCCATATGGATCCTTTAATCTGAAGGTCAAAACGGCTTTCATGAAAGATACTGAAAACAATGATGCTTTATATTCACCAGTATAATTCTATAAAGATGATTCAATATTGTAGTATCATCAGAGGATTCGGCAAAGTCTCTGTATTATGTATTTTTAAGATGGGGTTTAGAGACTGTAAGATGAGGCTTCAGAAGTTTACAGAGAAGAAAAAAAAAAATCTTGTCACAATTTATATCTTCCTAATAGGTCACTGAAACTCTGAGGATAACAGTTGCTTTTGCCTGCAGTTGGCAGTGCTCTATAATCAAGAATAAAGCTCTAGATATTTTTGTGGAAGTACAAGTGCTTACTAAATGCAGCAGCATAATAATGTATTATATATTATACAAACACAGCGAGGTGGGATTTGTGTTTGTCTCTTTGCAAGAGAAAAAAGAACTCTGAAATGACCTTCTGTTCATAAGTTTCTTTGAAAAAGGCTTGGCCTGAAACCACTTCACTACTATTGATATAGCCTGTTTTTGTACATAAATCTTAAATGCAAGCATTGCTTCAAAAAATAGCTAAGCAATCACAAAGCTTTACTTTTCAGATTCAATTGCCTTCAAATCCTTTACTGAAGTCCCTTTGGCACTGTCACTTCAAAATCGGGATAATGCCATATAGTGTTTCTCAGTTTCGGTAAAACAAAAGCCTTATTGAATAAGTACGTGTGAAAACGCTGCAAACAAAACCAGCTCGGCAGTCACCACCTGACCTGCTAGTGGTGACCCTCCCTGGTGACCCGCGTGGGCTCGGCCTTCGACTTCTTGGCATGTCACAGCACTGTTCGGCTCCGCCGTCTTTGTCCTTAAAACTGTAACAAAACACACGTTTTCCTTGCAGAAACCTAATAGGGGGCTTTAGACATCAAGGAGCAGCAAGGTGACCTAGGATTTCCACACGCAGGAAGCTGCTGATCAAATAATATATCCTTTTTAAATCTGCTTCTTGTATCGTGAGTATACAGAAAACCTTATGCTTCTGATAATCCCTTAACTCTGGGTTTTGTAAAGAGAGCTTGCAATGTTACCCCATCAGGGAAATGTAAAGGCAGAATAAAAAAAAAACCCTAGTATTTACCATCTCGTGCCTCGTTCTGCTCTGAAAAAGGATGACTCAGGAATGTTTTTCTTTTTTCCACACGTCATCTTCCAGCACAACCTGCACTTCCCTGTAGTTAAATTATTAGCTCAGCCCTGTAGATCCTGTTACTGCAGTAAGACAGCAGCTGTGTCCCAGCGGACAGGTTTTCCTCAACTCTGAGAGCCACGGTCTCTGGTCCACATCACTTAAACTGGAATCACCCAGCAATTAATTGCTGATTTTCAAGCTCTATAGGGCAGGAGGCACATGGCTAGTGCTGGTTCACAGCTGACTGCACCAAACTACCACTGAGCAGGACAAGCTCCACTGAATTAGATTCGATTTTGCTTTCAGAAAGTTACTTCCTCTTACTAGTTTGCTGAACCTTCATATTTCACTTTGCTATCAAAGAGACTCAGCAGTTTTTAGAAGCACAAAGGATCTCATCAGTCGGATGTTAGGAAAAAAATTCTCCTCCAAAAGGACTGTCAAGCCCTGAACAGGCTTCCCAGGGCAGTGGTGGAGTCTCCATCCCTGGAAGGATTGAAAAGCTGTGGAGATGTGGTGCTGAGGAGCATAGCTTAATGGTGACCTGGCAGTAGTGGGTTAATGGTTGGACTCAATGATCTTAAAGACCTCTTCCAATCCCAACGGTTCTATGATTCTACAATTCTATGATTTTTATTAGCAGATGAAGTACCAGAGATTTTCAGCTGTGCAAGGTTTCTTTCAATATGTTTGCACTAAAGGCAACACTCTTCGTCAATTCTATTTCTGACTCATCAAGTCCATTCTGAAAAAAAAAAAAAAGGTACTAAGTAATTACTAAAAAGCCTGTATCTATGAAGCCATTGCTGGTATTTTTCCCCCTCGATCATGGATTTCTAAACCCTTCACATCCACAAACCCAACCAGCAATGGCTAGTGCCCAAATCAGGTGTGCAGAACCAACAGAGGTGGCCGAGCATAAGGGCAAGGAAGGCAACATTTACTTGATTATGAGACAGCTACTAATGCCTGAAGCTCCCCACTTCACATCACGATGAGCAGCAGATGTCCAACTCCTCACTGTTAGAAAAGGTAGATAAAAAAATAATACGGTGGATAAATGCTCCAAATTGAGGTAGGATCAGCGCTGCAACAGACGAGACCAGACTAGACAGAGGCAGAAATAATTTTCTTGCAGATTAGAAGAAGATATATAAGTGAGAGAGAGAAGGAAGGAAAAGACGCAATACAGAAGAGGAGATAAGAAAGAAGCTGTTCGGCTTATGTATGGGAACCAACTGCTGCGTATGTATTTCCTATGCAATTTTAGTAACTATCCCCAAGTTATCTGAAACACTTCACTGGAAGTGGGCTGTCAATTTAATTTCAACTGTTGTTTCAAACACTACAGGATTTTCAGATACTGCAGCGAACACACTGGACGCTCAATCTGCACAGCATAAGGGCTACGGGCAAGATTTTCACACGTAGATGTAGATGTCTCACGTGGGAGAAAGGACATCTAAGCATTCCAGTTCAAGCATTTACATCTGCGTGCTTGCATATTCTTCCAAGATTAATGCTTACTGGCAATGTGAAATATAAAATTTCATCCCAGTTACCTATGCATTACGGTTGTCCACCACAGTTAGTAAGGGGAGCACACAGTAAGCCACAAAATAAAGGCTATTTCCAATGTAATTAATATAAACCCAAATAACCTGTAAACCAAGGTGGCTGCTTGTTCCTAAATTAACACAGAATAGGCTGATGGGAATGCAAAGTGTGCAGTTTTCACACATGGCAAAAGTTCCCCCATGCTTGTGTCCTTTACAAGGCAAAGGCTACGTTACCAACAAGCACGTTTTCATCTGGCCTTAGGCTTAAAAATAACAGTAAAAATCAAACGCAAACACTTATTTTCTTTCTTTGGGGATTTGGCACATGTGCTATAACTGACATAGAGGGAAACTTCTAAAATAAATTAAGGAATGTACTTGTCAGTTTATTAATCAAGGTTTACCTGCTTCACATTACAGGGAGACAAATTAAACAAGCTACCACGGTACTCAGAAAACATCTGCTAACAAAGTCAGAAGTAATGATAAACAAACTTGAGTTCCCTTTGTGGTTGATTTCCATCCAGCTGCATTTAATTATAAAAGAGCTATCAAAGAAAGCTCCCCATTAGCAGCTAATTCAGAATGACTTCAGAAGAAAATCCCAGAGCCTCCAGTGATATCTCTCCAACAACTTTCTCATCTCTGCAAGTGATTGGGAAGAGTTGAATTAGACCAGTTTAGCGAGAAGTCCTCCTGCTAACTGGCAGAGTAAAATGAAGGCGTTATACCTTTTCAGTACCTGTAGATCATCTGTTTCCAAAGTACTCTTATTGGTAGGACCTATAAGATCTAGCAGACTCTCTTATAAGTAAACTCTGTGAAAAACGTCAGTGTCAATAGAAGGAAGAAAGTTTTTACCATGAGGGTGGTGAAAGCCTGGCCCAGGTTGCCCAGAGAGATGGTCACTGCCCCATCCCTGGAAACATTCCAGGTGAGGTTGGATGGGGCTTTGAGCAACCTGCTCTAGTTGCAGACGTCCCTGCTCTCTGCGGAGGGGTTGGACTAGACCTTAAAGGTCCCTTCCAACCCAAACTGTTTCATGAGTCTATTATATTTATTTCAAAAATAATAATTTAAAAAAATATAAAAAGAAGATAAAAATCACTGTATGCATTTTCTAAAGCAGGGAGTCTGCTGGTAATACTGAGAAAATAAGGAAATTTGTCGTTACAAGTTTCTTAATCAAGCGTCTTTGGTGTTTTTCACAATGAAATTGAAGATGTGGTCATTTATAAATATCTGATTCTGGTTTACAACAATCAAGACTTTTTGTTTCGATGCAGCTAGAAATGTGTATAGCCCCAAACTGACGCTCTGAACCAGCATGGTCACACTTAAATATTATTAAAATACAGCAGCCCCTCTTCAGAAAATAACGAAAGAAAGAAAAAAGCAAATACGTTAAGGTTCCCTTATTAACCCTTAAATTGAGACATTTTGGTAATTCTATGGATAGGCAACATATCCATCAAACTGGAAAAAATCTAAGTTTTTCAACACACCCAAAACTATGAGCAATTCCTGTACAATTCCATAAGGTCCAATAATAATCACGCACCCACAATGAGCTCCACGTACACAACTCAGCAACACCCAAGCAACTCGTAGCACATTCCTATTGGGAGGTTTGGACAACAGCAAGGAGAAAAGTGCGATAAATCCTTGAATCATTTCTCTTTTTCTCTCATCTCATTCTTTTCCTCTAAGACAGTAATGGGTGATTCTTCCCCGAATCCTAGCTGCTATCTGGCCAGCAAGCAACTATGAAATCAAAAACCCGGTGTGCCAGATCTGCACAGCTGTATTTGTGCTTCTGCAGCTCCCCGAGGACAGCACACCACATGTCAGTTACTTGACTTAGGGTGGGTTGCTGAGGTGTAAGTTAAAAGGGCAGCTGTACACGCTGGGAAATTTTCCAGATTCATTTTCTACCAATTGCTTTAACAATGCCACAAGCAGCGGTGGAGAGGCGGGGATGTTGGGTAACACAGGTAGAAAAAAGGAAAACTTTTCCTACACCTTTTTTTTATTCGGTCCCCAGGCTCTCCTGAAAAATCTGTAGGCACTTTATAGAGGATTTTTTTCCCTGCAAGAATAAAAGGATTGGCTCTGATTGCTGCTATTCTAAGAGGTTAAGGGAAGAAAAGACATTATTATATATCCACATGGTAATCGACCAAGGTTTCATGTAACTATTGCTGTTGATGTGGTTCTTCCTGGCTCTTCTAGAAAACAGTTTATTGGTCTACCTGGCCTGGAAGTTTGAAAGCTGAAGGAAGAAAATGATAACACAGTTTAACAGACCCTTTGTTTACGTAAACATCCATCCACAATCTGTGTCTGATGGGGTGAACATACGGCTTTAATTTTACCCTTGGCACACGGATCAAACAATGTTGCCAATATCTATTGTTCTCCTCATAACAATATGCCTGGTGGTTTCAACATATCCTCTCCATTAGCTGGCTTCAGATCAAGCATTACTGTGTATGTGCTTGTGTCTTCATAAAACTGGAATATGGATTTCTTTACTTTTTTTTTTTTTTTTACTTTTCTTCTTTGTACCAAATGTGTAAGAAGCAACACAGTTGAGAATGGTGGTCAGCCGTCCCTGTGAGTCATGAGAACAGCTCGCTTCAGATCGCGTGGCTGAGGCCAACACACGGGTAGGAAGGAGGGATTGGGTTGGATTTGTAAAGCCCTGGCTGTATAACGTAGGTTTTTTAAAAAACAGAGGAAGTGATGAGTCAGATCCTTATCCCATTTTATCTGGGCTTTTAGCAAACCTTTCTGGATTGGGTCCATGTCTGATTTACAAGAACCCTACGCTGGGGCATGGACACACTAGGTAGCTGTGAGAAAGGTAGTTTGGGTTGCTTTTTCTTGTTGGTGTTTCCCCTCTTCCCCTGCCATTTATTTTCTGTCTCACTTGCCTGTTTGCTGCACAAGACCATGATAATGCTCTTTTACTTTTACATACACGCAGCTTCTGTAGAGGCGACATAACAGTGGAGATTGAGGTCTGAGGAATGGCACGAGGAGAAACCTCTGATGGGCTCCCTGAGCCAGAGTAGCTTGTCATCTCCATGCTAATCTTCTCAGCTCCTGATTCGGTTTCTGGATCAGCAGTATTGCTTTCTTATATTTCCAGCAGCAATCAAACTTGACATTTCTCCCCTACATTGTGCTGCTTTTCAGCCTGCGCTTCCAAATGTTTGATCCAAAATTCACTCGAGTCAATGGAAGGAATCTCACTGCTTTGAATGTACTTGGGATCTGGAAACTCCTTCCCACCTGATGACTAAGCCTGATTTATATTTGCTAAATTAGTGAGAAGTTATAGCCTTCTGGTTTCTCTGGTGCCATTTTCACAATAATGCAGAAACTCTGACTGAAAAAAAGCCCCACCACTAATAAAGGCAATTATCTTTGGGCCATTCAGGGAACTTGCTCTATGTTTGGTAGTTTCTTTTATCCATCATGTTTGCTTTCAAAGGCTGAAAGATGATGTTCAAGAGGAATTGGCTGGGAAGAGTTACTGGTACCCAGCCATTTGTCCTGCCTGAAGCAGAAAGCTGCTGCCATGGGAGGCAGTGGTCCAACACCACTGGGTGCTCCAGGGCCCTACATGTAGCATAAAAACATAAGTGAAAGCTTGTGGAAACATCAGGGAAGGAGGCAGCTCTGGGAGATAACACAGTGGTGATTAGCATCACCAAAAATAGGGATCTCTAGGTCTTTTTTCCCCATGCTCTCATGACATTGCTCCTCACTAGAAGTAGTAAGCTTGAAAAGCTTCAGGTTTTTATTCAGTATTTCTGTTTTCTTCCTACCACACCATTTCTCACTTCTCTGCTTCTCTCCAGCTTCGAGGTTTTACCTTCTGAATGTGCTGAATCTAAGCCCAGGGTTTTGAATGATTTCACTGACCCTGGAAGGCTGCATACCAGCAAAGATACATATCTTTTAGGTTTACTTTTATCTATGCTAATTTTGCTTCCCCCTCACATTTGCAAGTAGAAAGCAACTGCAAAGCTTCCTGTGCATTGCAAGCTACAATTTCAGGAGTTTAAGGAGAATTAGTCTAGATGTTGCTTGTGCGCTCATATCTATATAGTGCAGCGTTCGGTCTCGTCGCTACACGTGTGCTTCAGCCTGCTCTCAACTGTCAGAGCACTAACGTTTCTAGATAAACTGATTCATTAAGACTATCAGAGTGTAATTATCTCTTCCGTACAGAACGAATGGCAAGAAAAAATAGAGGGGAGAAGAACCCTTTTTTTATTCTCAGAATTATTGTTTTACTTAGAAAGCAACAGCAGTTGTAGCACTGCTCTAAACGTGCCGGAAACAGTAACAGCCAAGTCATAAACCTTAATGCTTACACTCATCAGGAAGCAGAATATTTTACTGAATGAATCAGGTAGTTCTGTACTTCGGGGTCAAACTAAAGCTGAGGAATTATTCCTCACAAAAACACCTGCAGAAAGTGGAGAGAAAGGAGAATAGATACATATGGTTTAAGCTTTGAGGGGGAAAAAACCCAATGCGTTAACTTTGAAATTATCTAACACCACAGATATGAATTTATTATATAATTAATTACCTTACTTGAAGTGGCACTCACTGACAGATGATACTTCGCCTAAGCTTCTGTTGTGTATAAATACACAATACATTGTAACCTAAATTGTAGCTGTTATTACTTTAAACAGCAATTTAATCAAGGGGCTTTGACAAGTGTAACTATAGACTGATAGCTAGTTGGTTTTGCCAGTATTTTATGTTAGGACTTCATCAATTTTACTATCACTCTGGTTTCCTACTGAAATAGCAAATTGTCATCGTAAAAATCCTTTTGTCCCGCATCCACGCAGTTCATTTCAAAAACGCTTAATCCTTCCTGGTCGTTGTCACATTAGGCACAGAACATAATTTGAGTTTCAGTGCAGGGAAAACCAAGAGCGCAGCTGTCATCAAATGCACAAATCGAGCAGCAGAGTAACTACAGGGTTGCATTTAACTTGCCTCTCCTATCTGTGTCCAACTTACCCCCAGCAGCTCCTGGAGCTCTGCTTGAGCTGGATTTGAAAGTACCTGAGGAAAGTTCACCAAATATCCCTGGTGAGCTCCAAAGAAGACCTGCTAGTGAGGGAACTAAAGCAGCGTTAAGCCAAACTGAAGCAAATGCTGGCACGTAATTAACATAGCATTGTCAAAGATATCTCATAGTTTAATTTTAGTGGGGAAAATATGGTATCTCGGATACCATGATATGGGTGTTTGTTCGCAGCCACTGTACCTGTCAGCTATTATTATATTGATGCTGCCGTGTTCCCTAAACTGTTTTGATTTCTTAACAAGAAGAGAATTTTCTCTGATGTGCCATCTGTAAGGTGCAGTTTACCAAAGGAAAAACTTTAACTCAAATTTTTAATAATTTCCTGTCAATTCCAATAAAACCTGAAATATTTTTATAATACTTACAAAATAATAGCAAATGTGACTCACCACATGTGCCACTATTTCATTTGCTATTCCTCTTCTCCCACTGACTTTTCTTTCCAGCACAAAATGCAATTTAAATGTCAACTTGAACTAAAAAAGTTATGTTCCTGTGGAGATTTGCTGGTGTCTCATACAATCTCAAATAATCCCACTGCTTTCCACTCCTTTACCTGTTTTCTTCTATTTTAGTATCTCATAGTGCAGGTTGTAAAAGTAACAACTGGTGGAAGGGATAAAGTAACACACAATTTGTTTACATATAAGTGACGGGGCAAAATATACCTTTCATGCCTAAAAAGGGATGGTGCCAATTCATCACAGGATCCAAAGTCCCTGTATTGAATATATCAGTGCACACTGAAAGACTATGGTGTTAGCTGCGTAAAATGAGGAGTATAAACCAAGGGGAAAAAAATAGTAGTAATAGAAAAAATAGGAAGGATATTTATCTTATATCTAGCATGTGTTAGCCAATCCAGGCAGCAAAGAGGATGTCTGTGGCTCAGGAGGTGATGGTTTGGTTTGTTCTGTCAGAAGACCTTATGCCCAGCTAATTCATTAAAGATAATAAAGAAATTTAGTGTCTTATCTTCTGGTTTTAGGCCTCACTGAGACTTTCAAGTTCCCCTAGGAAAGTTGCCACCCATGTACAGAGATGTTTGCACTCTCCACAAACTTCTTTTTCACTGAGGCAGAACGACAGACCCACCAGACAAGTTGGGCCTCACCAGCACCACAGGAGGCTGAGCTCAGGCTCTCCCTTCTGCGACATGGCACAGGAGAGGTCTGCAGCTCAACCTCACTGTCATATTGGTATTTTTAGCACTTAGAGGGGGCTTAGAAGAAAGATGGAGACAATCTTTTTATCAAGGCCTATTGTTACAAGACAGGACGTGGTTTTAAACTAAAAGAGGAGAGACTTTGATTATATAAAGGGAATATTTTTTTTTACAATGAAAGTGATGAAACACTGGCCCAGGTTGCCCAGAGAGGTGGTCTCTGCCCCATCCCTGGAAACATTCCAGGTGAGGTTGGCCAGGGGTCTGAGCAACCTGCTTTAGTTGCAGATGGGTGTTGGACTACATGATCTTGAAAAGTCCCGTACAACCCAGGCCATTCAGTGATTTGATAATTCTTTAATATAGTCAGGAAACAGTGATGGCAACCAACTACCCCACCTTAATGCTAGAGTTCAAATCCCTTGTTTCACTGTTAAATAGGTACACATGTTTTTCACTTGCATTAAAAAAAAACCAAAAAACCAAAAAGTCCCTAGAGAGCTTTCATAATCTCTCTTGCCTAAATATCATCATCTTTTTTTTTTTTTTAACTCTGCACTTCCTAGGAAGAGTGTTCAGTGTTATTCTCCACTCACTGCAACATTACACAACAGGCATGGGAAACCTGAGGAAAACAGCTTTCTTCTGACATCAGTTAGACGTCAAAAAGTTGAGTATTGTGAAAACTAAGCCCTGAGGTTTAGCCCTAATCTCTGTGTCTTAGTTCCCTACGTACAACACTACTAACGCTCACCAGTTTGTAAGGATATACAATAAAGACCGAGAAAACCAGTTCCTCCATTATTGACGTCACTGAAATAACTTGGACTTAAGGAGAAAGTTATTTCCCCTATTTAAGAAGAAATAAGGTAAAAAGGACTCCGGTATTTGTCCTGGTTTGGGTTAGAACAGAACAATTCTGTTCTATGGTTTTTACTTTTCAGCTAAGTCTGTCTGAAGTTAGCAGCATGTTTTTGCAGAGAGTCTGCTTCTAGCAGTGAGAACGCTCCATGTTTATAGTCAGTACCAAGGATTGGTGTGCTAACCAAGGCCACTGCTAGATTTTGTGTACCACACTGGAGGGTGCAGAAAAGTAAAGGTTGCACCTTCAGGGAGGAGCGAACAGGACAGGTGACCCTAAATTAGCCAACGAGGGATTCCATCCCATATACGTCATATTCAGTACAAAGCTGAGGGATCACGAGGGTCTCGGCCCTTCTTCTCTTGGCCCTTTCATGATTTTGCCCCTCGTCTTTTGTTTCCCTGAGATAGAGCTGCTCTCTTGACTTCGGGACTCTTCCTCGCTCGGTTTGGCCTTGGCAGCTTCAGCTTTGCCCTGAGGCCTCCGGCCCCGGTCTCAGCCTCCGGCTCAGGCCTTGGCTGGACCCCAGGTTCTGGGCCGCATCCCTGAATCCAGCTCCCGGTTCCCATCTGCTGCTGGGCCCTTCCACAGCATCAGTGGGGACGGGGATGGATTTACCATCGTGCGGGCTGGGTTCGATACTGGTTTTGTACATATTTGTATATATTTACTTTCTTGTTATTATTGTTATCATTATTTTCATTTTTTTAGTACAGCTGTTCTAGTTACCTTTCCTAATCGATAAGTCTCTTTCCTTTATTTCCTTTCTTCCTTATTGGGTGGGGAGGGGGAGAGAGCTTTCTGTTGCAGATTTGGGAGGTGCCCTGACCCCAAACTGTAACGGTATTACAGCAAACTGAGGATTCACTCCTACCTGACTTAGAAATGATGGAGTCTTCTTAGACTAAATGCAAATGAGAGGAGCAATATTTCAAAGACACCAAAACCACCACAAAATGTAGGGAGCAGCCTAGGGTTCAATAAGAACTCAAAACTCACCTGGAATTGCCGTGGGAAACAGCTGCTGAAAATGCCATCTGGAAAAACACCTCCAACAAAAGAGTTCTCAGCCAACCTGCCTGGTTTTTTTCATGCCTTCTGAATACAGAATTCTGTTATAGACACAAAAAATCCGGCTGTGCCACGTAGGATTTCCAGGGTCGTGATGGTATCTGTAGCAACAGAAGAGACCCACCACCAAGAAATGTGCCACAGGAGATTTTTAGAATTATTTTCTAGGGAAACTATTGAAAATATGGGCTAGATTCAAGTTCTACGTACTCACTGACTTAGGAGGCTATTTGCTCAACTGAACACTCAACTCTTCCTTTCTTCAGAAATCTTTACACTATGCACCGTTGTCACATAACTCCTGCAGCAGACAGGACCTTGTTAGCTCCACGGCTTTGATTCACATTCCTGCAGCCATACCCATCTTTTACAGTGGATAGGGGATGACCCTGCCGGAGAACAATTTTTAGGCTACATTTTATTACTCATTATCCAACTCCAGATAGATGAGTTCAGGATGTCTCCATTCTGCTTGCATCAAGAGCCCTAACATCGACTCTGTCGCTATTGTTAAGATTTTAGATCCTGACCAGATTTGCACAGACATTTAAGTAAGTGTAATTTGTTGAAGCCTCAGAAAAGAACCTTCTCAAAAAAGTAAGCAAAACAGGTACTGATAAAGCTCATCTTTCCTTTGTCAATACAGCAATGAGGCTTTATATTTTGCCTTACCTCACTTTTGTCCCAAGTCACCACCACTAGAAACGATGCAAAGAGTCACAGTGCTTCCGTGGGTTTGTTTCAAGGAGTACAGGTTCAAAATGTAAAAGAAAAGATAGTTAGGACAACTCCAGCTCCAGTAAGTGGATTTCATTCACCTACTCCAAAAAAAATAGTAATAACAAAAATATAAACCCCACAGCGTGCCCATGGGGTAGAGTAGCTCCAACTCACAAATGCATGGCTCTCAAATATCATCTCTGCTGCTCTGATGATGATATAAGCAATGAAATCAGATAACCAGCAACAAATCAAACTCAATACATAACTACGAGACAGAGATCTCATGTACCAGAACAGGCTGTTCAAGACCAATGGTGGAAGAGGGAAGCTCTCCTGCACCCCTATATCTTCCAGGGGTTCATAAGGTTGCTCTGCTCCACAGATGATGGCTGAAGAGCATCTCATACAGCCTGTATTTACTTCACAGAGGTGTGGGAGGCCATAATTAATCACTGTTTAGAAAACTCATTAAGATTGTTAGAGAAAGGCAGTAGAAAAAGGTGTTATAAATTATTATACTTGAAAACATTCAAACTCTTCAGCCTTCCACTGCTCGCCTTCTCACAAACTTGAAGCATTTCCTTTTCTCCTCCTGAAATAAAATTTGCCCTCTTGACACGCACAAACCATTAGAGAGGCTGTATTTACAAGCACCTAACAGTATTTTCTCAAGTTTATTTTGACATTGACTTTTAATCAACGGGATGATGATTGAAACAGCTAGTCCAATGTTTTGCTGAAAAGGAATATTAAAAGTACATTGATTGTGTCTACAAAGATATGTAATTAAAAAGTACGAGTCAAGTGCTGTTATTTAACACTTGACTTTACTTATTTTGAACTCTCGTGGCCCTGTTGTGTACATGGTTAAATGTGCAATGCTGTGTGTTTCAAGTAAATCGGCTGTAAGCAATTTTATATTTTAATGAAAATAATTACACTCTGAGTAATATGAAGTGTATCTGAAGTATAACCCCTGATGCTACTTCCCCAGAATTAGCTGCGATATAAATTATCATGATTTATTATGGTTACTCTGTGCTTTACACATTTATATGGGATCCTGACTAGCAGGGATGATTCCTAACTAACAAAGAATTGCATTTGAAAAGCAATTTTTTTTCTTGGATCTCATCTGTAATTCTTCCACAAAAGTGATATGATTTAAGTACACTGCAGTATGTGATATTGCAAAGATGGCATTATTGTGCTGTCATTTTGACAGCTTACTTTAATTTACACCATTTAATGGATGAATACTTATAAAAAAAAAAAATCTGGTGTTATTCTTTCTTAATATACCATATGCCATCGATCCCACACGCACTTCTTTGCATAAGCACACCAAATTATATAGTGGTATAAAACAACCTATGTGTCATATATAACCTATCGTTTGAGCGACACATCAGAAGTCAAGGTCCTGTCTGTTCTTCAAGGATTCTGTGGATCCTATGACATTTCTGAGCCCTGAGATGAAATATGTTACACAATATGTTATGTACCGATTGGCATCTGTCCACCTCAGAGATGGGCACTTTTCAGATACGCTGTACAAAAATAAATTTATGAGAGTCATTTGCCTTTCTACAAGCAGCACTATAGAAAGTGTAAAGGTTAGTATAATTGCATTACTGCAGAAGTTACTATCTGCTGCAGGTGGTTCCTATTGCAACGACTATTTTCAATTATTCTGTTAAACAAAACCTCTTCCAGCTCTTAAGATGTTTTGTCAGCTAATGGTTCCCTTTGTCTTCTTCTGATCAGTCCTCTGTCAGGGGAAATATGGAGTTGTCTTGAAAGGGAACAAAAAATACACTAGTCTGACCTGGGTCTGTCCCCACCTCTCTCATAAGTGTACACCATTGCTCAGCAAACCTCAACAGAGCTTCCGCATCCATACTCCTTTACTTAGACAACCATCCTAAAGGAGACAGACGCTCAGGCTACCCATGTTACAAACTACAGATTATGCCACTAAACTCAGGAGAACAAGCCCTCCTTTTCAGGAGGACCTATTACCCTGAGCCTGCATACCATGTGAAAACGTCTATAGAGCTTCCATGTCACACCTGGCTTTTATCTGCCTTGCTTGGGTTTGTCCACAAAAACCTCTGTCAACGTGCTCAGCAGAGCCTGCAATCCTGGCACAGGAGTAATCTCTGAAGAGTTCAGCACATCTGCTGTGGGACGTTATCTCAGCAGGGGAAAATTTCATGGTGCCTTTGGGAAGCAGTCCAATTTCGGAAAACAATTTCATGACAGGGTGGAAAGAGAGCTGATGATACCCTGAGAACTTTGCTTTATTTGGTAGACTTTTGTTCACTTTCCAAGGACACCTAAGAGTTAAATAACTTAAAACGAGAACAAAAAACCCCACAACACCCTCCCCCCTCAAAAAAAAAAAAAAAAATCATTCTATTTTCCTGTTACAAATATTATTTTTGGAGAGAAATGCAGCAAACAAAAAATGCAATAAGAGCTAAAAGTTTTAAGCAGAAGGTATCCAAGGTTGAAAAGGATTTTGTTGATGAGCTGAAGAAATGCAGCATATCTTTATACTCACTTAGCTCTTTGATGTTATACATGATACCCAGGATGGCATTACAACCAACTGTACATGTCATTAAAACACAGAGATTCCATGGGGAGTAAACCTGCAGTGAATTAATATCTCTGACAAGGTGTACCCTGAGATGTATTAAGCCATCCTTACTTCAAATTCCAGTTCATGCAGTCTCTACAGCACACAAGACTGAGGACGTGCAAACATTCCAGCAAAAATAAGAAAGGGCTTCTTTTAAATTCCATCACACCAGTACATTCAGAATAAAAAAATAATAAAAAAAAAAACATATGAAATATTTAAAAAATTACATGCTTATTTGTAAATGTTAACTTTTGTAGAAAAATAAATAATTCAACTATATTTGTTGCTGTATTAAATGTTAATTTATGGCAGTAGCTAGGATTTCATGTGTGACTCACCTAAAAAAAAAAACCTGTTAGGAATTGCGTATGACCAGAAATGAGGTATTTGCACATAACTGAGAAACAGATATTGACAACTGACACACGCTTCCAGCACCTACTGAAAATTACCAAGATTTTAAATTCTCTTCAGATGCCTGTTGAGAAAGATGCAGAATATTGAAGAGCAGATCAAGCAACTGACACAAACATGATTATTTTTGGTTTTGAACTAGTTTGTGTGGTCATTTCAGGTAGAAAAAATATCAGAGCTCAGTGACAATAAAGAAAAGGCAGAAAAATCTTATGTGTTAAGGCGGAATTTCAATTTGGAATGTCTTCTTTTTCTCCTAATTTTTATTTATTTATTTTAGAAGGCATCTCAGAGATAGGATTAAGCATCTGAGGGTGACAGAGCCCTGAAACAAGATGCTCAGAAAGGTTGTGGAGTCTCCTTCTCTAGAGAGATTCCAAAGTCACCTGGATGTGATCCTGGGCAACCTGCTCTAGGTGACCCTGTTTGAGCAGGGGGTTGAACCAGATGTTCTCCAGATGTTCCAACCACTACTATTCTCTGATTTGCATTTGTTGCAGGTGTAGAGAAGTACCTTTTAAATATCTGGTAGGAATCCTACAGTGCAGAAGGTGAAATGAATACCAATACCCTCCCCTTCCAGTGTGAAAGAACAGATGATGAACTTTACAAGTTGGACACACGGCCCCTTGACCTAATTGATACTGGATAACCCACTGTGGCGTTGTTCTGGTTTGGGTTAGAACAGAACAATTCTGTTCTATGGTTTTTACTTTTCAGCTAAGTCTGTCTGAAGTTAGCAGCATGTTTTTGCAGAGAGTCT
>WEIS01059003.1:0-13813 GCA_013389965.1 Todus mexicanus
CATTTCCTCCCCATCTTCTTCCAGGCAGCTCCAAAGCTCCCTAAATTAAGTACATTTTCTAGCAATGCCACGGCCCTCTGGGCTGATGCCACAGGAAAATATTTCTGGACTACTGCTGCCAACAGCTCCCCAGGTGACCATAGTGGGAAAATCCTACATGTCACTTTAGCTTATGATATTCAGGCTACATTTTACAAAAGTGCTCTCTCCCATTCAGCTCAGCAAGAGCAAACAAGCAGCGTGACTGGCGTGTAGGGGTTGCTGCATGTCTTGCTTCTCCTGCATTAGCACAACATGGCTGGTGTGCCCGATGCTGCAAGATCGAGTTGATAGCTACTATTGTTATTACCTTTATTAATCAATAAAAATATCCTTATTTTTTCTTGTGGGGCTTCCCAGCACATCCTTTCATATTTATCCTCTTATTTATGCCCCGAGCTTGCAATTAGATCTGGGCAAGCGTCTCCCAGCACTGATCCAGATGCCAAAACCCAGCCGCACTTGCAGACAAGTCCTTCCTAGGGCAGGGATGGTTCAACCAACTTCAATCAGCCTGCCCACGAGAAGGGACCCTCATGGAGCTGGGGCCAAAACCATCAGCTCCTCTAGGCAGCTCTGTGTGAGCTGAAAAGGCTGTAAGTACCTAACGTCCCTCCAGGGAGACACAGAGACATCTGCTGCAGCTGTAAAAATATATAAAAAGAGGCAAGGTTAATAGCGGTTATCTTGGGCGTGTGTGTGTGTGTGTCTCCTTTTTTCCTACTGTCTGAGGGCTGTGTAATTGTTGATGCCTTTACCTTGACTGCCTCCCCAGGGAGAAGGGACAGCACGGTGTCCCCAGTGCCCAGGCAGGAGCTTGTGTGTGGGCAGATTCACTGGAGGACACACAGGAGGTCTCTGGTGGAGCAGGGATTTTTACCACAGGCTTCCAAGCACCAGGTGAGAGGTTTCACCTCGGCACCATCCTTCCTTCCTCTACGCCCCTCCTTGGCTTCACATTCATTCTCTTTCTAATGAAAAGTGTTGGTCCTACCCTGCCTGGCAACACCCCTTCAAAAACCACAGCAAATTCCTAAGCTAAGCCACATTTTAGCAGTGAGAAGCAACCTCGCCACAAGAGAGCTCTTGCTCTCAGCGAGAACAAAAGTCGTTCTGCCTAATTGCTCCTGGCAGCACGCTCGCTCTGCTGTGGTGAAGGTGGGAGCAGGGTGGCAGGGGAAGGCAGAGCTGCTCCTTTGCAGTGAGCCTCAAAATCCATCCTTTGGAAAAGCACAATGCAAGGCTGGGCTCACTCCTTCACGTCGTCGCAGCAGCGTCTGCTTTGAGCCAAAATCTGCCTTGCACATGTAGCCAGCTCTGAGCGCTGGGAGGAGGCTTCTCTTGCTTTATTTTTAATTCTAGGAAAAGCCTAAAATACAGCAGAAGTGAGAATTTACATCGTGGAAAGGCTTTTTCACAGACCCTTTGGACTCTTTGTTTCCTGTGCCCAGCAGGCTTTGCAATAGTTAATTCTGCCTCCCAGCTCCAGGCAGGGAGCGATGGAGGGAGGAAGGGAGGGATAGAGGGAGGTGTTACTATTTGCCGTTTGACGAATAGGGCTGTGAGGTGGATGGCTGAGAAATGAAGTCTGTGGCCTGATGGTGCTTCCTGAAAGCATTAACACACTTTCTTCCTTCTCACCCATCGGCACAGTGACATTTCACACTTCTGCTTGGGTCTGGCTCTCCGGAGACCTCATAGCAGTTCCCCAACGCCTCTCCTTTCACAGCGGTTTGGGGAGGAGTCGAAGTCCGTGCCACAGTCAGGAAAATGGTCCCTCTGCGAACCAGCGTCTGGTACCAAAGCCCACGCAGAGGCTGAGAAAGCTGCCCTTGTCCAGGGGCGATAGGCAGGTTGGTTGTGGCACCTAATCCAAACTCAGCCTAGGAGAATGGGAGGGAAATTTTAAAAGAGGAAAATAATAGCAATTTAAAGGAATATGAATCAACTATTTTATACCTCTGGAGGTTGCAGGTCTGACTTTGGTTAAATAAAGGACTTTGTGGACACAAGAGCAAATGTGTCCCAAATAGCCTGGGCTTGTGGGCAGGATAGAAATCAGTGGATATTTCCTGGCCATTCCCAGCACAGGGATGCTCAGGGTCTGTCCTCAGCAAAAGCAGGTAGGGAAGAAACTCCCTGTCCACTGGTGCTGGGTATGCTGAGAAGATGTGGGAGTCACCTGTGACAGCTGGACCTGTCTGGGTGAGCCCATGCTGCCTTTCCAGAGCCATCCCCTTTGCCCAGCTTCTCTGCTGGGGCAGGCTGCAGTTTGGTATCGCTTTTTCCTTTGGTAGAACATGGTCAGATTTAAAGTCTTTCACTTGCTCCCTTGATGGAGAAGAGAAGCAGCATTTCAAAGGATGCTTCAGGTGACAACGCTCGAGCCTTTTGGCACCTGAACCTCACAGAAATCCGCAGCAAACAGTGAAGGTATTTTCCCTTGAAAGAAGATGCTGCAGTGATGAGCAGGGATATATCTCTTTTTTCTTTCTTTGAACGTCACAAATGAACTCCACTAAGCAGTGACTGAGCAGACGGCACTGAAAACAAACACCAAATTAAGCACACCCACTCTACAGGGAGAGGTTTTGCCTGACTTCTCCTCCCACACTCCTGCCAGGGGGGAAGGTGAAGATGAAGGGAGGGCATGTGGAAGGACCATTTCTGGAGGCTGCGCTGGGAGAACTACTGGGAGGAGTGGGATGTGCAGGTGATGGGGATATGCCAGTGGGGAAAGAGCCCTATGTAAGGATAGTCAGAAGTGTGATGAGTTGGCAGTACTGAGCTTGGAAAGGCTCTGGGAAATGGGGGTGGAAGAGAGGTGCTGCTAAGTGTGGCTCTGAGGTGAGTCACTGGGGATGGGGTACCAGGATGCCCCAGCAAGATGGGCCTGAAAGTAAATGCCTTGATGATCTGGGGAGCAGTGGTCTGATTTAATACTGGAGGAACCTGGGGTAACCTGCAGTAAACCAGGTGGGTGAAAGCTCTTCCTGGCTGCTTTCCCCTCCTTGCTCTTTAATGAAGAAAGGGCAGCAGCACAGCTGGGCAGTTTGTCCAGGTGCTCCACAGTCCCATAAGCAAGACAGGCTTGGAGAAACCTATCTTCATCTGTGCTGGGAGGGAGTTAATTGGGAGAGAGAGGCACTGAACTCAGCTTCATGCTCACCAGAGGGTGGTCTCACCATGAGAACTAGGTGGACCTTACAGTGTGGCTCTGTCACCAGTCCCACTCTGCTGTTGTCCCCAGGTCAGAATATTGCATCTGAGGGATAGAGGAGGGAAAAGGCAAGAAAGTCATGCTTGGAAGCAAGGAGAAAAGTGAGTAGTGGGGAATCAGCTGGAAGCGATGGGGTAGAGAAAAGCAGGTTGATATAGGAGATTAGGGGTTATGCGAGGGATAGGACAGGGGCCATGTTAGAGGTAGAGGCAAGGCAGGAGGTGGGCATACAGCACGTCTCTCCAACCCTTTCCAGCTCCACTTTTCACTGGTTCTACGTTAATTTGATCTTAAAAGTGCAGCAGGTGAAGGATGGCTGTAGCTACCCCATCAACATGAATGGGAAAATGAGTGCAGGCACCTCCTGGGCACCAGGGATGCCCAAGACTTCTGCTATCATTTTAAGAGGCCGTGGCTTTGGTGTGCTCATTAGGGCAGGCTCTCATGCTGGGCCAGCTCAGCTGTTTAAAGGTCAATAAGGCAAAAGCTGAGACACCACTGAGACAGCTACAGGTACACTCACATTCAAAGGTAGGCAAGTGGGTAGGTGCATATCTATGTGTGAGAATCGTCTCCCATCCCCAACACCCTCCTTCAGAACAAGAAGTCTAAATTCTATGAGCAGTGACATTGTAACCACTTCTCAGTCCCCTCACTCTGTGGCCTTTGTAGCGTTGCAGAATTTAGACTGGGAAAAATCACTGGGTTTCTTTAATTCAACCTCCTGCTCAAATCAGGGCTAGCTTCAAGGTTGCTCAGGGCTCCGTTAGCTGAACCTTGAACTTCTCTGAGGACTGAGATCCTACCATACCTCCGGGCCCTTGTCTCAGTGCTGCACTGCTCTCACTATGGAATTTTGTTTCTGTATATCCAATGAGCACTTCCCTTGCTGCAACTTGTGCCATTGGCTCTTTTTCTTTGCTCTGCCCCTCTAGTTCTTTGGTCTTTGTAATCTGACTTTAACTAGCAGAAGGTGGCAGATGTCCCCTTTCATCTTCTTGTTGCCAGACTGAACACGCCCAACTCCCCCCACCTCACCACAGACATAACGTGCTTCTGCCTCTTCACCATTTTAGCAGCCCCCACTGGACTAGCCCAGATCACCAATCCCTCTTTTGTACTCTGTGTGTGTGTCTCTCTCTTTGGTGCAAGAGAAAGAAATCCCTGAAATTGCAGCCTGCGACCATCTCATGCAGCCCCAGTATAGCCCTTCTTTCCAGGCTGGCCCGAAGACTTTGCATCCCTGATCTGTACTTCAGTATCACTGAACTCCCCCCTGTGAACTTCAGTATCACTTGGGAAAAAATGCAAAGTATATGAGATTGAACAAGGCATGGCTCCATGCCCAAAAGTGCCCCTGGTTTTCTTTTTCCTTTTACAGAGGTAAAAAAGACTCTCTTCTGGGACAGATACTCAGATGTCAGGGAGCCTGTTTTCTCAAAGAGTTGAGCCCAAAGCATGTTTTACCTCACTGGGCTGAATTTAGAAAAATCCCCTTGAAGTTATTGTTGTATATCTTCAAATGCCTTATACTTCATTGTTACTAGAAGGGAGTTGCTAAATTCTTGGTATCGGGATGCAATTCCATGCACAGTTTAAGCTAAGTTGGTGCTGCCACCTCCCCCTTCCCCTTGCCCTCCTGGGTGTGCTGCCCTGCCCCTTCACTGGTGCCATGTTGGTGGCAGGGTGGTCAAATTGGGGAACTGATCCAGCTAAAAGCTAATCAAAATTTAAACCCCCTTGATTCTTGTTGGATCGAGTTCCTGGCTGCACGGTCGCTGGTGCCAGAGCTCAGAAAGCATGGAAATGCAGACCTGAGGTTGCTGCTTGCTAGAGCTGCATGGGCTTAGATTGGCTCAGCTTTTCCACGAACACATACTACCAGGAGATGAGAAAGTCATCCTTACACTGAGGAAAGGCTTGTACCTTAGACTTTACCTTCCTTCAGTGACACTCACCTCCTTTCCTTCAGCTTCAGTGACACCTTTTTCACGCCCCTTAGGAACGTCCCCGCTGTTCCTGGCTCAATTGCTGAGCAGGGAGACATCGTGCTGGGAGGACACTGTTTCTGAACTGACTTTAGCCTGACTTTGCTCAACGTGGATGTTCTGCCTTCCAGCATTACACGTCTTGTTCCACTCAGCCTTTCCGCAGAGCAACTCATCTGTGTCAGCCCAGCCATCGCCACTCCTCATCCAGCCCAGTCTTGTCACCTCTCCAAAGCCCCCAGCAAGGTGTCAGTCTTCATTAGCTAAAGAGTGTGAGGTTTTACTGATACAATTTCTCAAGTAGTCTGGATGAATACAGGATTCTAGTGGAGTAAAGGCACTCCAGGACTTCTCTCAGTGTTGTGAGCTGGAGCTTTGTCCTAGCATACCTAACCTCAGCTGGGGTAAGGGCTCCCTGAGGTCTGTTCTCCTGAGGGTTTTCTCTCAAGACAGATGCACAGAAATATCCACCTCCATCCTACTGCCTGGCCCAGCTCTCTCTCTAGAGGGGATCCCTGACCTAGAAGTTTCAAGATCTAACTCTTCTTTATCATAAATATCCAGACATGTCAGTGTCAGAGGGAGATGCATCCCTGTTCATCCTTCCCCATAGTATTAGCTAGACAAATCAGGAAGAAATTAATTAAGCAAAAGAAAAAATAGGCTGAATACCTGGTAAAATATCTTGACACTGAGTCACCTTATGATAATCTCTTAGGGACTTGGGGCAGGCTGTGGTACTCCTGGCATTTGAAAACAAATGTGGAAAAGCAACAGAGAAAGCAATGGGAGTGATGTGTTGGTGCTGGAGGGTACAGAGTAGAAAGGAAACAACAAGCCTTCAATATCTGTGACACTGCTGGAAGAAGGATAGATTCAGCCAGCTCAGATTTTGAAAAATCCCAATAATGTAAATTCCTTAAGTACAAGCCAAGCCTATGAATAAGATAAATCTCTTAGTCACTTTGCCAGTGATATCCTTCTAATCTCATCCTTCCTCAACGATGCTGCTCAGAGAGTGAAACACTTTGCATAAATGGGTTTGCTGCTCAGAGCAATCACTCATGCTTCCCACCCCGACCCTAGGATTAGAGAAGTCCCCTGGATTAAGGCTGTTACTATTTTGAGTCCAGGGTGAAACAGCTAAGCAAGGGCTCAAGGGAACTTCCAAGCAATTTCAAGAGTGAGAGAAAAAGAGGAGAGGCGAACAGGAGGGCACCACTGTCTTAGAAGAGAGCATGTCCCACACTGGTGTTGAACAAACAGAGATGACCCAATAATAAGGAATTACCAACATACGTGTGGGAAGGTAACAGTAACACGAATTCCAACCAAACCAACTTCTTAAAAAATAAAATGGCATTGAACCAATAGTGCTGTTTTGAGAGATGTCGAGTGTCTTGTTCCCCAGCAGACTTCTCTATCTGCTGAGTAGGCCCAGCAGTTGGAATTCAGAGCCAAGGTTTGCTGAGCTGCCCTCCCAAACCAGAGATTGGAAACAACCTGCACAAGGTTAAAAAGTCAGCTGGGAACCAGGGATGGACCCCCTGAGCTCCAATGTGCAAGAACCATGGTGGAACCATTTACACCCAAACAAGGAGAGCCTCAACACCAGCTCAGATTTCAGACGGGCTCCAGGTTACTTTATGGAGGTGATAAGATTGCTCTGGATGCCAAACATGTGAAAATCATCCAAATAATACCTAAGACTATCCATAATCATTTGCCTTTTGCCTACTGTTCCCTTGTTGCACACACACACGAGAACTGTTCTCAGTACTACTTAGGTAGCATATACTGTAACAAAGTATGTAATCTCTTAAAATACAAGAGCTTTCCTCATAATCCCCATTCATGTAAACCCCAACAAATATTTCATACATTCCTATCACACCAACAGGAAGGAGTTTTAATGTCTCTGACAGACACATGAATTTTCAGAAGTGCCTGTCACACGTTTACTCTGCCAGTCCCTATGAATTGCTCCCTCTCGCTATTTCTCTGTGGAGACCCTCTCTGATGATTCTCTCTCCTCTCCAGAGAGTTTCCAGCAGCAATTGCAGTTGGACACCAGAAAAGAAGAATAGTGACTCCTCAGAAGCCAGAAGAGTTTTGATGTTAGCAGTATTAGACTGGACTTTCAGTGTTTTGCCAGAAGAACTGTGTCCTCGTGCAGTTTCTGCCTACGTTTGCAGAACAGCTTCTCTGGGCTTTGGCTAATTAAAATACAGTATGTCTTGAACAACTTTTGAACTCAATTTCTGTAAAAGATATGCGAGGCTGCAGGCTGTCTGTCACATTCTGCATGTCCCCTGTGCCAAGACTGTAGTTTTCTATTTGACTGTAAATGACCCATTTTAATTAGATGTAAGACAATTATTATTGTTTTTTAGTGAATCATTTTTCTCTCAGTAATTATCAGTTGTCAGTTCAACTCAGCCCAGTGTTGGTGTACTTCAGTGACTTCAAGGCTGTGTTTAAAATCCCTTTTCTCCCACGTAGCAGCTCATCATAAGCAGTATCACTTTTCCTGCCTTGTCCACTGGAGCTGTGTTGCACCATGATTATCTTGAAAACTCTCAGACGGGCCAGTAACAAGGAGCGCTTTGCTGTCTGAGCACAGAAGGTACTGCCCAACAGGAGAAAAACTTGGCCAAGAAAAGGCACCTCACCTCCTCGACCCCATTTCATTGCTATATGCTTCAAATCCTGGCTGCGTCTGTCTCGCTATAAAAATGTCAGACTGTCTCTAACACTTATTTTTGCTCGCCGCTTCAGTGTGGCCTTACTTGGCAACTTCTCCCATCTGTTTACTACTCTTCAATGTTGTGCGTGCATTTCCAAATTGCTGTTTATTTATAATAATGTGAACATTCAGCATTTGCAGAGCACCTAGCTTTGATGTGGTTTAGCTATTTTACAGTCGAGCAAGGATCCCTCACAGCCTTCCCAGGAAGAAGTGGAGATTTCTAGTCCTGCTTTGTGGTATCATATCATTACAGGTGAATTCAGGTCCAGAGTATACCTAGATGTAGCAGCTATATGCGCACTGGGTATCTGTGTTCCAGTATAATCATTGGAGGTCTAGTCAATGTTGACAGTGGCGCCCCAGGAGTGAGTCAGCTGAGCAAACGTAGGTGTCTAGCTCTCCAGCTCCACTGACTGTATTGACTAGGGGCACGATTACCTACCTTGAGATGTTTTTCACTAAGAAATCATTGTGTGGGCATGAGTCAAGCTCTTGATTTTTCACTGCCTAGACACCCAGTCCACACGCAGACACCTACGTTGCAACACCCGCACTGAGGTGTCTGCAATCTGGAGCTGCATCCTGCCTTGTTGATGTGTCCAGGATTACAGCTTGTTTACAAAGCTCAGGGGAGAAGATGAGATCCTTGGGTTGCTGCTCATCCCTCTTCATCCACTTGAAGAGGAACCTCCTCTAGTAAAACTGTCACCATGGGGGAACTACTCAAAATGTGTCCTGTTAGAGCCAGTGAGCAACCATCCACCTGGGTTGAGACCTGTTCGTTAGCCAGTGACCGACCCGCCACCTTGACTGAAAACTAGGGTTTGCTAATAAAGATCTATAGGATAAATCCCATCTGAGAGGACCATGTTTGCTGCTCAGTTCCCCGTACCTTTCAGTGTACTTCTTTTTCTCTAGCAGAAAGGCAAACCCTGGCTCTGCAGAAAGCAGAGGTGCCCCTCTCTAGGCACTCATGGAGGCAGGTCATGTCATTTTCCTCTATATCACAGTGAGCTGTTTGCTTAGAGATCTTCTAATGTGGGTTAAATACCACCTTGAGTGGGAAGTTTTCTTTACCATTTGTATTGTCCAGCAATATCTTGCTGCTGTTTCGCTGTCAGAGCCCTGAGATCCCAGTGTCAGAAAGTGCTCAAGCCTAAACCAAGCCTAAATTCTGAAACATCCTCAAGTCTTGAATCTTTCCAGGTGAGCCTGCTTTCGTGACCTGGTGAGCCTCATAGCTGACCAACCAGATGGAAAGATCTTTTTCAGTGGATGGACATACAGCTCTGCTATGGGGATTGAATAAAACAAAAGACACACAAGCCTGAGCCAGGGGTCACTGTGATTCAGCCCAGTCGTGATACACTGCACATCACCACACTGCATTGCACATGCTACTGGGAGAAACAGCCAAAGTGCTGATGTAAGAGCAGAAACAGTACCAGTAACAGCAAAGAGTAGTCACCTTCCAAAGGACCGCTTCCTGCACAGGAACATCCTTGGCTGGGGGAGCTCTTGGTTGGTGTGTTGCATCTCCAACCCTGCAGTGAGCTCAGCAGAGATCTCCAGAAAACTGCCTTGCAGCAGCCTGAAACTGCTGCATCTGCTCAGCAGCCCAGATGTGCAGCGTGGCACCGAGCTGCCCTCTGCAGGAAATGCTGACCCACAAGTGACCACTTAATCTCCTCTATCCAATTTGGCTCAGCCACGTGGCATCTGCCATCCACCGCACTGCCGCAAATGCGTGCACAGCCAATCTCTGCCTAATAGCGAGTGCTGGGATCAGTGCAGGCTGCTGCACTGCGTGATGGCTGGCGGCTCCTTGGAAATCACGCCGAGCCTCCAGAGGGGTCAGGGAGGGTGTTAGTGGGAACCCAGGTCCATGACCTCCATGGTCCTCTGACCATCTCATGAAAGCCCTGGAGGGTGTGCAATCTGTGAGTGGAGCAATGCACTGAAAATACCTACGTCCGATGCTGCTATGCACATTTCGGGAGGGAAGAAAAACAGCTCAGGGCAATGTAGACACAGTGATTTAAAAGGAAACAGATTAAAGGCAGACACGTGAGTGCAGCTGTGTCCCAGCAGTTATGCCATATCCATTTACAGATAGGTAGATATCTGGCAAAAATCCCTCCCTAGCCCCTGACGGGATATAAATCATGAGAAGGGCTATTATTCATCCTGCAGCCCACCCGTTACATCTGAAGCTGTGTCAGAAGGTTATCAAACAGTGTTGACCAGGAGGACACATGAGTTTTCTCTCACCCCTGGGAACCAAATACCACAGGGCAGTCTGAGAAAGGGGATTCAGGGGGTGCATATTTCTCCCAGACACGGTTAAGGCAGGCTGAATGGCAGGGATACGGATGGTTTTCCCAATCTCCATGAGTTTGTACAGTCTCATTTTGACCCACCAGTATGTCCAGCATACAAATAGCTAAGTGCCTTAGGGGTATTTACCTAGGGGTAGAGTCCTCGGCCAGTATCGAAGGCTGCTAAGTGTATGAAAATGCAAAACAGCTGTCAGTGGAAGTGAGTTTTGAACTCCAGGTTGTTTCATTTCCAGCTGAGCAAATTTTCTCGTATTTTATAGGATACAGAGAGAACATACTCTCTTGTGCCTGAGCACCACTCCTTGTCTCTGCAATACAACAGAACAAATAGCCTAATCAGGCCAAAATGCAGAGCATGCTGAAAAACTGGGAACATTCAGGAAGTAGTTAGAGAAGGTGAAAACCTCCCTTACAGACTAAGAGTGCTGGTATTGCTGCTCTGATCACAGCGCTTAGGGGCAGAGGACTATCTGCTGAGAAAAGGCAGATTGCCTTGTCTCTGCCCTGTTGGAGAGACATCATCTGTAGAAGGATGGTTATAAATCCTACGGAAGGAGATATGTAAGTAGGAAAAGGCAGAAGTCGGAATGATGCAAAGAAGCAAGGAGCAGATGAACGTCATTGGGTTCTTTTGATGGTGATGAGATTGCCTGCAGGAATGAATGAGTGAGGCTCCATCAGGTACAACACAACCTTGGGCTGATCAGAGAAGCAGAGCACGTGTTTTCCGGCTTCTTCTCTCCCAAGATCATCCCCCTGCACTTTCTGTTTCATCAGAGAAACCTGATCTCAGCGGCCTCCTCACATCCATTACAGGGAAAAATAATTGGATCCCACCCAAACAGAAAATAGAGCCATGCTATGGTAGCAAACCTCCTGCCAGCTTCAGAGGAGATTGCAACATTTGCCCTGGATGCTTCTGATCCTTCTAAACACACACAGAGCGGCTCAGTTACACGTACACACACAATTGTACATCTCCCGTTTGCAAATAATCTCTGATGTGGAGCCTCTTGGACTGCTCTGTGGAAATCCACAAGCCTGTAGCTGTCTCTGCATCCCCCTTGGCTTACCATGACAATAATAACTGCTGAAGAGTCCGAGCAGCTTAGTTTGCCTTCTCACTGACAGGCACACTTTGGCTGCCTCTAATCGAAGCTCCTTCTCTTGTTAAGTTGCACAGAATTATTTGCAATATTCTCCCCACTGTTCATGCTCACTTGTCTGCAGTTGCTCCCCCCATCACGTGGCTCTCCACCCCAGCTGAGTTTGCTATAGCAATCGAGTGACCCATGGGGTTCTGCAGGCTTGGGGAATAGGTGCTGCTCTCAGCCAACTATCAAATATGCTAGTTTAGCCTTTCAGATCAATGTATATAGCTCCACATTAACATCGTCCATCCCTGTGCTGCCTGAAGGATGAACACCATCATTTGGCTGGGTGTGACTGATCAGTTGTGAAGTGCCCTTGAAAGAGGTCGAATGAAGCAACAGATCCTGAACTGTGACCAGTAGAGAAGACTCTAAAACTTTTACTCTGATGAAAAACTCTGGTATTGCATTCAAACTTTCTAGGCTCAGCTTCTGCTGGCAGATGGATCTTTTTCTTACCGTGCTTTAAATGGAATGGAGAACAAGCACAACAGCTAAACCAGACGTTCTGAGAGCAACGGAGCCAAACAAAGTGTAAATCTCCTCTGAATTTGCACCTGGGAGTTAGGTGGTTTTTTTCATGTCTAGGGGTGGACCACCTCTTAGGACAGTTCCCTTCCATGGTATCACAAACCCAACGTGCAGGTATGCCTCACTTGGCCACACATTTTCAAGCAATTCTTAAGAGCTTAAGAGTTCTGCAGCCTTTATTTATCAAAGGTGGCTGAATTTTGCAAGGGTGTTTAAATGTCACTGAGTGTATCTTGTGAACTTATAAACAGAATTCACACGGATAAGTACTGATGATTAGGGAAGCAAGCTAGAAAGAAAGAAAAGAATATTTTTCATTTCTATTATAATACATCTTGGGACAGGTTTTGAAAAGCTTTCCAGACAAATTAATTGTAGGCAGAAAGCAAAAATATCCTGTAGAAGGAAGAATGGCCGTGAGCTTCCAGAAAGCACCAATTGTAACAGAGTGCTTTGTTTGTTATAAAGAGACTAATGGCTGTTTTGGTAGTCATTAGGCAATGTATAATAAATTCCTGCTACATTGCATATTTTTAAAGATTCCTAATTTTTCAAAATCTGCTTTTACAAAGTTGAAAACCTTAGTTACAGACCTCCTTTTGCTTATCCTTCTGTTCAACTCAAACAGAAACAGTTCTTGCTCAGTCAAGCTTTTCTACAACCAGTATTTCTATAAGGCTCAGGTTTGAAATAGGATCACTTCTTGGAGGTTTAGTGATTATTGGATCACAAAGTGTCTTGGCTATGACAAACAGAAATATCTGAGCCTTTCCTATTACTAGTGATGTTTGTTCTCATTCTTCAATCTATGGCTGGGCGGCTATTTCCCCTTGGTATTTAACAAACTGCAATTACAAAAATCTCAGCCGCTGTCCAAATTCAACCCTGGGGAGCCAGAGCAGACATTTAATGCTATCTTTTGCACAGCTCCTCCTAAAAATCACTGTAAAGGCTAAGAGCAGATCTTCTTGCTGTCTTCAGCCACCTCATGGAAACGTACAGCCAAGAGAGTTAGACTCTTCCTGAAGGTGCATAGTTACTTTAAGAGATTCTGATCAGAAACCAGAAAAAAAACATTTTCACCACGAAGGAGGTGAATATTAGGTCAGAGGTCCAGAGAGGTGAGTAGAATAACCATTCTTGGAGGTACCAAGTTCTCAGCTGGACAAGGCCCATAGCAACCTGATCTGGTCAGATCTGCCTGAGCAGGGGGCAGGACAAGACGATTCCATTCTAAACTATTCTGGGGTTGTGTGCTTTGTTGGACTTGTGATATAACACTCAGAATTGTCACCTTCACCTGACATTTGTATCACATGCCTAAGCACACCTCCAAAGAGATGAAGCTCTTGTCTGACAACACCAAAAAAAGGTGAGAGAAGGAATCTCCTGAATAGTTGCAGGATGGGAAGGTCAGGGGCTCTCCTGCAAATTTGCACGTCTGCAATAAGGGAAAGAAATAAATCCGTAAGGACTGGGAAAGAGAATAACATAACAATGGCAGCTGGGCCAGCCCATAACAGTTTAGAAGCTGGATTTTGTGCAGGCATCCTCACTGCAGGGTATGGAGGTTGTAGAAATGTTTTTCTCACAAATGAAGTAGCCATCCCATCTATAAAGAAAATTTGCCAAATGTGGGTTAAATGCAGGTGACAGCACTTCTGCTCTCGTATGTCACAGGACGCTATGAACTAGTCTTCCCCATCTAGCTGAATCCCATGTGTGTTTTCCCAGGCCGAAAGTTTCTCGCTTTTAATCTGATGTGGAATAAAAGTGTCTTCAAGCACCGAACTTTT
>WEIS01059003.1:13842-26734 GCA_013389965.1 Todus mexicanus
ACCGAACTTTTTCCGTGAGGGAAACCTTTTCTGCCAGCCCGCCCAAGGGTTTCTGCAGCTGGTTTCTAAGGATATGCACAGTACACAGTCCTTTCTGTGACAGAAAAGAAGTTTGTATGCAAAGACAGTTTCAGTACTCTGTTTCTCCAGACTTTTCTCTTCGGAAATTGCAACAATTTCCAATTTCCAGGATTTTAAAAACAATATGGGATATTTCTTCTCCAGTCCTGGCATATCTATTAACTTTCAAGCAGGAATTTCATTGAGGGAACTTATTTCACTGCTGTTGTAGAGAGGTTCAGACTATACTAGCCCAACAACCCCCTCTGGCCCTAAATCTTGTAAGAATTCACCTCTCTTCAATATTAAAGAAATGTTGCTTTTTTATGTCCTAAAATGTGAACTCTTTAGGGCAAGAAAAGCCTTTTCTTCATTCCTTGGTGCAATGCTTGACATGCTGACACCCTCTAAAGGTTACCACAGTATTAAAATAAAGAATGGTTTAGAGGCCAGAAGCACCTATAACTTTACTTCTACTTCTTGTGCAAACCCTCTCTTTAATTACTTAACTGATATTTCTCTCTAATATAGTATTTTATTATTACCTACTTCGGTAATGCTCATGTGATCTGTCTTAATGTTCTTTTAATATCACTTGGAATGGGATAATAATCTGCTTGTACTTCTCCAGCACCTTCAATCCTGACAGGTCCCAGTACATGTAACAAGGAGAAAAGGAAAGGGAAAATGGTTCATTCACCAGACAGGACAAGGTCACGCAAGATATCAGACAGGCTAAGAAGAAGACCCGACAAAACTAAAAGTGCAGCGGTGTTTTGAGGGACGGGTTTAGCCCTGTACTTGCAGAAAGTGCAAACCATCCCTTGTGCTTTAGTTCACCACCCACATGAAATTGCCAGGGTAGGTGCTCATGTGATGTGGGTGAAGTGTCAGTGGGACTCCTGCATTCCAATCCACGTCATGCTACGCCATGTATGTATGGTACATCTTCATCAGATCCATCCACAGGGCTTTCTTGGCTGCCCCAAAGACTAGGAATTGAAGTAAAAAACTATAAAGGATCTACCTGGGTAAGGACAGGGAACACTGATGGGAAGAAAAATGCACATGGAAGTTCTCAGGGAAACCACTTCTTCTATCCAAATACCAGTCAAAGAAGTGATCTTCACACCTTAGTTTTGACTCTGCTGAAGCAGGGCAATGTCTGTGCTGGGACAGTGGAGAAGAAGGGATCACAGAAATGAAAGCAAGAAACGAGGATCTGAGGAAGTATCTCCGTAACCCGAAAGAAAGCAAATAAAGATCTGAGCATAACATAAATACAAAGCTGGGAAGTGAGAGTAAAGAAGCTCAAGCTGAGGGTAGGGTTAATGCTCTGAGTGACAGTGCTAGCACAAGGAGAAGGCAGAAAAAAAGATGGACATGGAGAAAAATGCTGGCTGCAAGAAATCTGAGCTGATGCCAGAACATTCAATAACAGATGTCCAGGAGAAAGAAGGAGATCTGGGGTTGGACTGAAGCAAATCAAGCCTGCAGAGACGGCCTTAAGGGCTGACATAATGAAGGAAGTGGTCAAGCTGGAGAAAGATGGGAAGGACAAAGTGAAAGTAGCTTTTTGGTACCCCATTAGGGGACTATGGAGGAAATGTGAGCCACCCCATCAATCATAAAGTGATTGGAGAAGCAGAGGAGAAATGCGTGGTGGGGGCAACATTTCAGGCAGGACTGGCTAGAGGCCTGCATCTGTCAGGAAAGGTCAGCCTTACTTTAACTGGGGGCAGAGAGCTGACACCTGAACTGAAGTAATGAGCTGAATTCTCTCCTCCCCCAAATGGCTTTAAGAGAGCAGTGACAGGACTGGCCCCAGTCATCAGTCTCATCTCTGGCAGCCAAGGGATCCTTAAAGAAAAGCACAGCTGCTCCTCCAGCCTTTTCCTCCCACCTCTCCTCAGGAGTCAAGGCAGAAGTGCTCAAGTCATTAATGATATGGGAGATTCAACAGAATTAATGCTTACTGCATCTGCAGGCCCACCTGGAAGGGGCTGCTGCTGAGGAGAGGACTAGGGAAAAACCGATGCAATTCAGTAGGGCCAAGTACAGCTCCTCCACCAAGGCAGTAATGCCAACCGCACAGAGCCAGGATGGAGGAGAGCTGGCCAGGAAATGGTTCTGAAGGACATGGAGATTATATGGGATCATGAGTTGAGTAACAATCAATAATCTTCTGCTGCTCCACAAATAAATGAATGAATGAATAAATAAAGAGGGCAAACATCAGCCTGGAAAGGATGGCATCTGTTATCTGTTAAAGAGGCTTCAAAACCTTTCTGCACTGCTCAGCACTGACAAGGACTCAGCTGGAGAATTGTTTCCAACCTCAGACAGTGCATTTAAGGCAGAATATGGACCATTTGGTGAGAGTCCAGAGGATAACACCAAGGATGATTAGAGCTCTAGAAAACATGTCATGAGAGCAAAGGTAGAACCGAGATTGTTTGGCCTAGAGAAGAAAAAGAGTGTCGTGGCCTTAGCTGTCACTTGAACTTGTGAAGTCTTCAGAGGATGATTTTTCACTATTTACACGCATAATAGATACAGGATAATGAATAATACCTTCAACTACTTTACTGCTTGGAAAAAAGGAAATAGTAAAGATAAGCTGCTGTCTTCGTAGCGGGCAAGGCAAAAAGAAATTCACTGCAGCAGGAAAGATCACCCTTAAGAACTGGGTAGATCAGCCTCTCTCTGGATTTTGAATGGGTGGACTAACTATCTCTTGAGACCTGGACATTGACCAGTTTAAGTAACAGAAGCTGAACACACATAGTAGGAGAGGCTACAATGGCTGTCACAGGGAACGACTTCACAGAGGCTGCAGCTACACGACTGTCTGCAGCCAGTGAGGGCAAACACCTTCAAGTGCTCAATGCACTACAAACTTTAAAGGTGTTTCTTACATGGATCTCTTAGCCAATGACATATACTTTTTTGCATTGAAAAGGTGACCTCATGGCCTTACCTTAAATATTAACACACTGACAATCAAACAACCCTTGGTAAACTTCTACTAAGAGCAACATGGCATAATGGGACACCACAGCAATCATAGCAGTCTTTGGCCTCCCAAACCGGTGGAATATTGAGTTCATTTTCTCTCTGCTGATCTGCAAAGTTGTTTTGCACATGGACCTGCCACTCTAAAATGTCTGTGACTCTGTGGTAAAAAGTCCTGTTCTCCAACCATCACAGAAGTTCCTTACAAAGTTCTACAGAGGAGACAAAACTTTCTTAGGAATCCATTCAAGATTTAACCATCCCATCTTCCATGGAGTTTAGACAGTTTTCCCGAAGCACAGCCTGGTTCCTCCAATCAAGACAAGGCACCAGATGTAGGAAAGAATAAAGCAACTAGTAAAACTTATTTTTGCTCACCATGCACCCATTCTGTGCCATCCTTTCCCTCACTCCCAGCCAGGAAAGCAGGTTAAACTCGTGACTGTTTTGATGCCACCAGTGTTCAAGATGCAAATAGAAAGTTCTTGGATAAAAATGTACATAGGCTTTAGGAGAACCTGTGCAGAGTGGAGCCAGATAGGATGGGTGGACCAAGGTGTGATGTGTCAATTGACTTTGGCCAAGGAGAAGAGGAGGTGAGAGAAAACCACGAAAAAGCATAAAGAGGAAATCACATGATAGAAGAAAAAACGTGTGATGATTTGAGGATCTGGGCCCTGCCGCTGGAAGCAGTCTGTCCACCAACTTTTTCTCTTACCACTTTTCACAGAGGGTCATGGGGACAGCCCATTTATTATCCACATGGGTTTCCAGGCCTTACTGGTTTTTTCCTCACTGGAAGAAAGTCATTACTCATCACTCTCCACTGACAACAGCATAATCTGTTCTACTGTAACCAGTGATAAATCAGAACAAGATAAAAGGTTGGTTGTGAAAAGATGGGGGAAGCAAGAAGAGTCTTCACCATCAAGCAATTCATTTTAGGAAAGTAACCCTGATTAACAAAGGAAAAGCAGAAAGTTAAGGAATTTATTCTGTGAGTATTATTTGAATCTGGTTTCCCATGGAAACAGCACCATGTTGCTTGCTTCTTTTTTT
Organism: Todus mexicanus; assembly: GCA_013389965.1. Classification (NCBI taxonomy): domain Eukaryota; kingdom Metazoa; phylum Chordata; class Aves; order Coraciiformes; family Todidae; genus Todus; species Todus mexicanus. Next base: position 17,977 of record WEIS01059003.1, read on the forward strand.
TTTTTGTCTAATGGAATACACCTTCCTCTTAAAGCTTCTGCTCCAGCAGACGCTCTGTTGTGCATGGACTCTATAAGTGTACAGCACAGCCAATGCTATAATCTCTCCCACAACAGGATGTTTCTAGGTTTCCTCTTCTTCATCCAGCTAGCTTTCCTGAAACTTGCAGGAATTTAATGCCTTTCAGATCTCCACTCTCTGCCAAATCTGTCTGAAATCAGCCAATAGATTTAAAGAAGGGCTGAGGAGCACAAACTCTAGCAGTTAACACCATTACATGGCTTTATTCCTTTAGCAATCAACTAATGCTAATAAAGGGGATAAGGTAGCCACAGATATGGACCAATAGTGATTACAGTCTATCTTATTATCTTACTCCAGGCCTAGGAGCGATGAAAGCAAGTGCAGCAGACACACGGGACACACAGCATCACAGATTCTTGGCACAACCATATTTCTGACTTCTGGACTGGGCCAACCTTGAATGGAAAAATACCAGCGTGAGCAAAAGGCTGCCACAGAGGAGACTCTCGCTGGGAATGAATTTTTGCTTGAAAGACAACCTGAACGCAATTCAGTTTTGTATGAACAGAGCCCTTCCAGGAGCAAGTGTTGCCTTTGTGAAAATAACAGTGACTCTACAGATGCAAACAATGGAGCTACATGCTTTTGCATTGCTTGTTCTGTCACTAACTGACATCAGCCACTGTTAATCATGGCTTGAAATGTGTATTTAAGAAACAGTGACACAAACACAGACAAATTCCTTCATGAAGCCTTTTATATGGAGAAAAGTGAAAGAAAAGAAAAACTGCTCCTTAGGCTAGCTAGTGGCACTGAAATAAATGGGTCAGGCATCAGAGTTTCAGCAGGCACAAAAGGTGAAAACCCTGTCTCCTGGAGCAATTAAAAGTCAATAGGATTAGTAGCCTTCACTATTATTTATAGAAACCCTGCTGTGTGCACAACATTATTGAAATACAGGGGTCAAGTCCCTGCTACTGGATGCCTACCCTTTTGCTGTTGAAGTTAATGGGAGCTTTGCCAATCAACTCTGTGGCAACAGAATCTAAATCTAAAATAGATGTCATCTGGGGCTCCATTCTGCTGATGGATGTAGCAAAGCTTTTGCCAAAGCCAAAAATGTTCTGCCTGCACAGTACGGACTTGATCCTGGGACAGATGAATGAGAAGAGTTAGCTCCAGAGGTGTTAAGATTCAAAGATGGGAGGGCAGAGAGGTAGACTGAATGCCACAGGAAGCATCTTCCCTTCCTTTCTGTCATAAACCACAATACACAGATTGAAATGTAAATGGTTGAATCCCAGCATCTCTTAGTCTTCAGTTTTAGCAGGACTGGCTGTTTTCCAAAGAATGATTCTCCTTCTAACACCAAGTAAATGAATCCTGTGGGAACACATCTACAGAAAGGACACGGATGGGAAACCTGCACCATCATTATGTGATTCAACATGTTTCAAAACAGTATGCAGATGATCTAACTAGTTTGACCAGATCCCACCAAACACCAGTATTCCCCTTCCTGAGCTTCCCTGGCTTTGGACATGGCTGGGATGCTGTTTGCACAGTTGTTTCTTCTACCACTCATTCATTATTACACTTGTGCCCTGAATTCTGCTACAGGCTACCTCTTTTCCTCTTTGTTTCGCTCCAAAAAAAGAAGTACTTGATTCTCCTCTATCTTACAACATTGTAAATCAGAAATAAAGCATCCCAGAGACTTCCTCCACTCCTCTGTGCTGCTGAGAGCAGTCTATAGAGTGGCGATATTTCCTGGCTTAGTTCATGCCTTCTCTGCAGACAGGCAGGAAGCTAATGATGAAAAACCATCAGGCAAAACCACCTGTAACATGAACGAGGCTGAGATTCTCTCTACTTATTTCAAGCAACACATCCTAATGTCCGTTTAATAGAACTAACCCTTCACTGATCCTACAGAGGGCCCCCAAGAACGGTGTGTAAATTCAGAATGAGTAATTTAGAGTCATCTTAGCTCTATAGAGGTCTTCATCAGGGTAGGTGCCTACATGCTGAAGACATTACGTTACACGCGTATGAAATCCAGACATGCACCTGGAGAGGTGGATATTATTGGCCATATAAAAGGAGCTGGTGACTTCTGGCATAAGAGACCAGCCTCAGGGCTCTGCTCCTCTATAGTGTTACCATGATCTCTAGATTGGCTTCAGATCTGAAGCATAAATTTTACTTCCAAGTGTTATCATTTATTGCGATGGCTTTAGATATTCTTAACAACCATATGGCTTTACAATCCTTCATTAAACTTAGTTAAGTTCTTTGTCCTGCTAAAGTCCTGCAGCAAGGAGCTCCACAGCCTTATTACATATCACATGGAAATGCACGTCCTAATAACCATTTTAAGTTGTCTTCCCTTCCAATTTCCTTGAAGGTCTTCATGTTCTCATGTTAATGAGTTGATGTCTCTGAAGTCCGGAGGGGACTTTGGTAGGAAGAATAGCGTATTTTCAAACACGTCTCTTGAATACCGAGCTAAGTCCAAGCTAGCAGCCTGCAGGCAAAAGAGTCCACAGTCTGTTCTCTCTGATCCTCCTTAGCCAACCAGTCTTATCTGCACTGACTTTTCAAATCTCCATCTTTACGGCATTTTCCCCCAGAACAGAGAAATGGAGAAACGCAGACAAAAACTGACAAGTAAGAAAAGATGTACGCACACTCTAACTGACAATCTAACAAGCAATCCTTGAGATACACACTGATTTCCAAATGATCTCAGTTCCATTTAGGAACGCTTTTCTATTTATTTTCGGCACAGCTAGCACCACCTTCAAGATCCTAAACTCCACAGCACTGCTAACTCCTTGTGACATGGGCAGACAGTTTATCTGCTGATGTGAAGGGACTTTTCACCCATGTCTTTTCCTGCTACTCTCCACGACTTGCTTTCAACTTGGAACCATACCAAATACTGTGAAACATTTGTGAGAGCTGAGCTCATCTTAGTTTCTCTCTCTTGCAGAACATTGTCAGAGATCCAGGAAAGAAGACAAGATTCTGCAAACACCGAGCATTAACCAAAACAGAAGAAAATACTCCAGCATCTTTCTTTCTCACTTTCTCCCCAGAGCTTTGTTGTTCAATCCAGAGTCTTAGAATTAGCTGACACAATGGCGCAGGACATTCAGTCAGTGAAACCTTTGAAAATGCCAAGCAAGACCCCAAAACTCAAAGCCATTACCCAGCACAGAGTTCAGCTCATCAGCTTTCACGATCCTAAGCTCTCATTTTCAATAAAAGCAGTTGCCTCTTTCAATTGCCAGACCTGGGCAGAGCTTGCTCTTCACACCCTCAGAATCGGAGCCCACATGCTGTGATCACCTGGTCATCAGATCCACTCATTCTCATCTGCGTCCCTTCATTCTCTCAAGTAACATGCAAGGATCAGAACAGTTTCACAATAATGAGCTTTAGTCCTTCCTATGGTCCTCAGCACATTTTTAAATTAAAGAATCAGCTTACCCATAAGAGCCACAAACAAACATGAGGAGCTTAAGATATAAGCAATTCAGTAGCCTGAAGTATCACATGTGTTGGGCAGTCATAAATTTAAAGTGAAAATCCCTACTGGTTTTGTTTTGCATCAGATATTAAATGAAACCTACTTGCAGAGCCAGATTACTAAGAAACCTTTTGGGTTCTTGCATTTTTTTTATTCTTATTTTTAAATCAAAACAGGATTAAAACATCTTTTGGAGATTCGCTGTCATTTTATCTGGGTAAATAAGCTTAGAGCGCCTAACAGTCAATTTATAATGAAGGCTTTTGTTCTTGGTACTGTGATGCAGTCCTGCAAATTTGCCCACAGCTGCAGCAGTTTCGGATGTTTTTGACAGGTAAATAAAACACTGTTTATATCTGTCATTGTTATTAATCTGCAGAGTAAAGAACTAGCAATTATGTTTTGGTTCCAAGTGGATAAATTTTCATGACGATCTTGGCAGAAGTGGTGTAGAATAATGTGCCTCTGTGACTTTTATAGCTGTTGAGGGTCCAAGCCACGAAGGGTCTTTGCTCAGCTGTTGATGTGGAAAATGAATGGGAAATAAAGGCTAAACCAGTAATAACCAGCATAATAAAAAAGAACAAGGAATTTGGGATTTAGCCCTATTTGAGTTTTATTTTCATAAGGGCCAAATAAACCAAACTGCAGGTCTTGACATCAGCTGCACTAGTTCAGCTCTCAGTTATCCTGAACCATACTTCTAGGAAGCTCTGTCGGGATCTGGCCGTGCTTCAAAACCCCACGATTTGGGCCTCCATAATGACTTGTGCTTCCCAGCAGCTACAGAGCAAAGGATTTCAGATACTCCTCAAGCCATGCCGGTGAAGAAAAAAAATGATTTGCAGTATAAGGCACTGCTCAAGGACAAGTGGCAGAATCCAGCTGTAAGTGTCTTATTATATTGGTCAGAAACTGTGAGAAGCAAAGAAGAGAAATCCGGGTGAACCTTTATTAGATGCCAGTCACGTCTGCTCAGCTTCTCACTCAGGTAGGCTGGCAGATGGTCAGCAAATAGTCTCATTTTTACAATGCAACCTACACACGCTTTCAGTGTGAAAATTAGCATCCAATTATTTTCGAGCATTAATGTTCTCCAAGGAAGCAAGCTACCTCTATTTTAATTCTGCTGAGGCTCTATTTGCTCAGACACGTAAGCCAATCTTGCAGGCGCTACGTCTCGTGTACACAGGCAGAACAGCAAGCCAGGGAAGAGTACTAGGAATGTGGAATAATGCAAATTCCCGGGGAGCAAGTTGCATGGCTTCCAACTTTTGGAAGAGACGGGGAGGAGACAGTCAAGTAAGGAAGGCATACAGCAGCTCCAAAAAAAGGATGATTTCCCCCACCCCCATCTAAAAGCCTATGGTGAAAATCGTGTCTCACAGCTATCAGTCAGCTGCATAAACCATTGGAGGAGGCTACAGTCCACTGAACACCGAGCTCTGATCTGTGAGACCCTTGGTATGACACATCCAGCAGTGCTGTGAAAATTTGGTAAGCTGGTGGTGGGCCCTGCCTCTCCAAAAGAAGAACGGGAGCTCATTCCCCATCTCCCTGTCCCCATCACCACCATCCTCGGACCGACACAACGGAAGGCACAATCACTGCATTACAGATGTGGGAAGCCTTGGGACAGGCAGGACATACGTCAAGAGTGTGGTCATTCTCAAATGAACACTGGCTTTCCTTATCAGACCATACAGGTCCATGAGGGGGAAAGAACGTGGGGCAAAACCTGTTTTGCTCAAGATTTCAATGGATCACTTTACGCACCAGGATCTGTACCTAAACCAGAAACGTAATAGCCAAGTTGAACCTCACAACCCCTTCTTGTGCGAGGATCCCTTATTATCAGAGGTAACAGGAGTATCCTGAGTAATAAGGGTTATCTGCATATCTGGGCTTGATCCTCCAAGCAGAGGTCTGCAGCCTTCCTTGCTGCCTCCAGCTATGCCATGTCAGGTACAAATGCTGCTGTGTATACATTGTACGGAAGTTGCCAGCCTGAAAATACATGAACTGCTTTTAACTGGCATTAAATAGGGAGAATAATGCCCCGGAGTGGCACCTTACACTATAGTGAGGCTGCATTTGTTTCATTCTCCTGTGTGGCGGAGACAAACTTCCCCGGCCTACCCTCAGTCTGTACTAAGAAGCATCTCAAGGCTGCAGCTCCAGCAGGTACAACTGTAACCAGCAGTTTTCCTCCTCCAGCTGGTGCAACTGGGAGCGCAGGAGCAGCGGCAAACCTGCAGAGCTCCTACTACCCATCCCTTGGGAACCAGTGACGAGGTGGGGCTGCCTCCCGCCACGTGTTTACACAGACTGAAGTTGTATTCTAAAATCCAAACGGCACGTTGAACGCGTCCTTTTTATACCTTCTGAGACCATTGCAAACCGAGGACCCACGAGGTGAGAAAATGCCTCCCCTCGCCTGGGAGGAGTCCCTAAAGCCCTGCCCTGCCCTGCCCCAGCCCCAGCCGGGGCCTCCAAGCTCGGACACCCGGGGCAAGGGACCTGGGTAAGGCTGCCTGGCAGGGCAGGGCAAGGCAGAGCAAGGCAAGGCTGCCGGGAAGGGCAGACCAGGGCAGGGCAGGGGAAGGTAGAGTAAGGCTGCCGGGCAGGGCAGGGCTGCCGGGCAGGGCAGGGCAGGGGAAGGTAGAGTAAGGCTGCCGGGCAAGGCAGGGCAGCCTCCAGCCGCGTTTCCCTGGCAAACACCGACGAGGAGCAGCAACCCTGAAGCCCACGGCCTGGGCAGAGCCCCTCTCCCTGGCTTTGGGGTCCCGTTCCGGGAGCCCCCCCCTCCACACACACACAGCTCCTGCATCCACAGCATCGCCGCCCCTTCCCCCGCCGCCGCCAGTCTCACCTGCTCGGGCCCCTGGAAGCAGATCCTGCAGAGCGGGGTGCGGATGCCGCTGTCCACGCTGCTCCCCAGCGAGTAGCGATCCTCGGCCTTGCCCTTGCCGAAGTCATCCGAGGAGGTGCTGCTGGGCAGGGAGGCGGGCGGCTCCCCGGCGGGGCTGCCCCACTCCTCGGCTCCCGGGCTGCCCGTTCCTCCTNAGCAGAAAAGGAGCGCGCCGGGTGGTATTAACATGTGCCTTTCCTTGGCAGGAGGGGACGGGGCGGCGAAAGAAAAAAGAGTAGGAGCCGGGGGGCCCCGGGGGGCTCCGCTGCGGCCTCAGTGCCTTTTGGGGGGGGCTGCGCTGGCCGCCCGGGAAAGGGTTAAAAGCAGAGGCGGGGGGCGAGGGGGGGAAGCCCCCGGCAGCCCCTGAGATCCGCCGAGGATGACAACCAAAACCAAGCCAACAAACCAACACAAAATCAACCCCCCCCTCCAAAAAAAAACCACCTCCGGCTCTGCGCTCCTGGGGGATCCGGACCCCCTCTCCACAAGTTTGTTTAGAAATCAGCGGGAGGAGGAAATAAATCTCCCACGCCCCAGGGTCCGGGGGCGGCGGGCTCGGGAGAAAGCCCCGCTCGGCTCTCGCAACTCCTAAGCCTGTAAAAAACAAGGGTCCACGTCTCCGGTGGGTGTGGGGAGGTGGGTTCTCTCGACAGTATTTGGCATCTCAAGTAATTTTCCTTTTTTTTCTTCTTCTTCTTCTTCTTCTTTTTTTTTTTTTAAATGATTTCTTTATCTTTTTTCTTCAATTAAAAAAATCAAACCCGAGCACACGACACCCGGTGTGCACCCAGACAAAATAGCAGCCGGTCCGGCTATCAAAATGCAAAATTGGTGGCTGTTGTTATTATCAAAATTGCCTCTTTGACCAAAAAAAAAAAAATCCAACCCAAAAAAAACCCCTTCACATTGTTTGTGGGAAAACACCTTACGTTTCCAACACGGTACTCCCAGGTGGCTTCAGATTTTACCGTTGCCTTTTAAAAGATTTCATTGTAAATATTAAAAGTCCTGAAAGAAATAATTAGCATTCAATGAGCTTAATCCCAGGTGCACTGAGATAAATATATTTTTATATATATAATATATATATTATATATCATATATATTTTTATATATATTTATATATTCTGACCTTCTCTATTCCAGTAGCTGTCTGGACCACACCAAAAAAAATATCAGAGCGGAATTGGTGAGGGGAAGGCGGCCGTATTATTCCCTAAGCTGTTACCATCCTGGTCCAAAAAAAGAAAAGAAAAGAAAAAAAAAGACCCCAAAAACCCGGTCGAAATCGAATCTATTCTTCGCATGTAATTGACCGGGGAAACGTGGATCTTACATGGTCACGTTTCCTTTCCTCCTTTCACAAAACAGGAACGTCATCAAACGCATTGGCAGCTTGTACAGACCATTGTGGATGGCGAGGCGGCCAGGGCTCTATCGGCAATTGCAGGGACCTCCTTTTGATGCATTGGACGAGGCTCCTTCTTTCTCTCCACCACCACCGTCCCCACCTTCATTTTCCTCCCCTTCTGTCCTCCTCCTCCTCTGACTGTTGTTCTCTCTCACAGGCATTGACATTCAACCATCGCAAGTCTGTCGCACCCTCGCCGGCAGGAAAAAAAAAATAATCAAAAATCGGAGCAGATAATTCTCTTCTTCCTCCTCCTAAAAGGCTGGGCTGGAGGAGCACAATGCGCCAGACACACGGGGCAGCAGCATGGCTTATTTTCCGTGCGGCCCCTGCCGCTTTGGCACCATGGAGCTGGTCGGTGTGTGCCGTTCGCCCTCCCTCCCTCAGCAGCAGCAGCAGCGGCAGCAGCAGGAGGCTCCTCTCCGCTCGCCCATCCGGCTCGCCGTGATGATGTTGCTGTTGCTATCTCCCTTGGATGCAATGGGGAAGGCAGATTGTTTGCAGCGCAAAGCGGGGATTTGCAGGAAGGGAGGGGTGGAACGTGGCCGCGCTCTCCTCCCTCCCTNCAGCCCGGCCCCTGCCGAGAGGGGGCACGGAGGGAGCGGCCCCGCTCCGGGGAGCAGCGAGGCAGCGGCGCGGCCCCGCAGGTTGCTGACGGCGGCGCCTCCTCAGGCCGCTGTTGTTCCCCCTCCGTGCGTGGCTGGGACCGGTGGAATAAAGGAACTTTCAGGTGGTAGCGATCCGGTGCTCGGTGCTTTCTCGGGCGGTGGCAGGTTCCCGGCAGCAGGAAGCCTCTTCTCTCAGGCGATTTGTGACAGGACAAGAGGGCACAGCCTGAAGCTGCACCAGGGGAGGTTTAGATTGGATATTCGGAGGC